>CAJNIZ010029580.1:62578-75054 GCA_905231905.1 Symbiodinium pilosum | reverse complement strand
CCCAGATAAGGCCCAGATAAGGCCCCAGATAAGGCCCCAGATAAGCCCCAGATAAGGCCCAGATAAGGCACCAGATAAGGCCCCAGATAAGGCCCCAGATAAGGCCCAGATAAGCCCCAGATAAAGCCCCGGATAAGGCCCCAGATAAGGGCCCAGATAAGCCCCGGATAAGGCCCAGACAAGGCCCCAGGTCAAGCTCCAGATAAGGACCAGGAGCCCCGATCAAGCACGAAAAAAAACACCGGATAAACCCTAAACCCTAAACCCATAATGCCTCAAGCTAAGGCGCCCGATTCGAATCCCAGAGAGAACACTAACACCCACACCCGGATCATTTTTTTCACCATGGAATTCCAACAATGAGCTCAAGCTGGCGACCGTTAACCTAAACACCGGACGTGATTGCTCAGGCTAGGGTTCAGGTTGGTGGTTGAAGGTAAGATAACTAAAGCCCAGGACCCAATGTAGCGCAGATATGTTTTCGAACCCCAAGCAATCCGGCTTAGGATCTAACTAAGTATGGTTTGGGCGTATAGGGCGTCAGGTCTAGGGTTCATGTTTAGGGCTTTGGGGGTTTAAGGTTTAGGGTTTCGGGGGTTTAGCGTTTAAGGTTGGAAGCGTTGCTAGTATGAGATATGCGGCAGCCGCATGAAGCATGAACCCGCATGATTAGGAAACATAGGCATAGACCCCTTAAGCCCACAGCTAACCAACCCAACCAATACAACCAATACACAGAGAAGTGACCTGGCAAGCGGCTTTTCGCAACGAATTTGGGGCCCTTCTTCTTTTTCTTTTTTTTCGTCTTTTTCTTCTGCTTGCCGTCGCGTTGCGTGCATGCCATTCTGCGCTGATAAATATGTAGTGTTTTCCGCGCGCTGTTTTTGTGTCTCTGCTCCTCCCTCTGCTTGCCTGCCTGCCTACTTGCCTGAGTGCCTGCCTCTGCAATTGCGTCGAAGTCTGGCTGTCGCTGCGCCCGCACGTCTTTCCGGCCTGCCTGCCTGCTTGCACTGCTTGCCTGGCTGCCATGTTTTCTGCACTCTCTCTACCTGTCTCCTCCTCCCACGCTTATCTATTTTTCTTTATCTTTCTCTCCTTCCCTCCCTTCCTCCCTTTCTCGATCTCTCTGTCTCTCTCTCTCTCTCTGTCTCTCTCTGTCATTTTCGTCTCTCTCTCTCTCTCTCTCTCTTTCTGTGCGTCCGTCCGTTTGCGGCCTGCATGCTGGCCAACTGCTGTTGTTTTTTGGATCTTTTTTCTTTTCTCCCTGTCTCTCTCTTTCTCTCTCTCTCTCTCTCTCTCTCTCTACCGTTTGTTGTCTTCTCCTCTCTCTTTCTCTGTCTCCATGTCTCTGGCGCCTTGCCAGGCTACATAGGGATACGGGGTCCCGGGCATAGGGTTGGGTTTTTTTCTAATATGTATGTATATATAATACAGAGTGGTAACATAGGACTATAGAGGGATTACCGCCCTGGGAAAGGAAGGACGTGGAGAGTTGAATGGGAAGTAGATTCTAGGGGGGTCAGAGCATTTACTTCATGGTGTTTAAGGTTTAGGGCGTGGGACCTCCATTTATTTAGTCATTGTACACCTTTACCCTAGCATTGTATCCAATTTCAGCCACCAGTTCCCGACAAGCACCAGGAGTAATCGAGCTTGTAACCACGCGTATAGTATACCTACCCGAAATACGCTGTATACTTGTAAACCCGTGCAACCCCCTAGATGTAAACAAGGTCTAACTATACAACCCCGGAGGAACGGAGTATTGCTGTGCGGCAAGACTGTGCCCACAGTGTTTATGTTTTTTTTTTGAGACCAATATATCCCCACATGTAGCATAAGGGTTTTGTCCTATCCCGTCACACTTAAGGAAAGGGGGTATGCTGGGCTTCCATTGTGCTAGTCGGGGAACGTAAAGGGGAAATCATACTCTGTGTGAGTTGAGAATACGGTAGGTATTAAGAAGCTTTCCGTAGAAGTGTCTTGTGTTTACAGGGTCACATCTAGCACTGGCTTGCGCAGGACACGAATCTCTGACAGCCGGCCCCGGCGACACACCGTGTTGGGAGTTGGCTGGCCACAGCAGCTTTAACACAGGACACGGGCACGCAGGTCGAACTTATGTAGGTAGTTCTTCATGCATCAGGGCGTGACCAGCCAACTGCGAAGCATGTGTCAGTAGATTGCAGTCTTTCACCCAAGTCCCGTGATAGTAGATCAGCGTATAGTGTGTGTTTTGGTGTTTTGAACTTCGAGACGTGACCTCGGCAGTTTTCTGACCATGCCTTCGCTTCCCGAACCCTTGAGTGGTGAGAACTTTTTTTTTGAAACTGGCCGGCGGCCATGTGACGATGTTGGAATGAGTGACACGGAGCACAGAAAGTAGGAATTTGCAGCAGCGACGTGGCCGCGCGCCGGTAGGACAGGGCTAGCAAATGCAGACGTGCCGAAAAAGCACAGCGGCAGACTGCAGTGCAGCCGCAGCAGACAGTGAAAAGCAAGGCAACCTTCTGCTTGAGTGGGGCACGAGTGTTAGGCCATGCTGAACTTACCGCAACAGCTGCTGCACCTACCAAGTGATTCCTACAGCGTTAGTTGGATCAGCTCGCCCTCTGTTGACTTGCCTTGCCTTGAACAGTTCCTCAGTCCTTTGCTGGGACATGAACACGACACCCCCGAAGCCGCTGTCAACACAGGGCGCTGGCAGTCCCCAGACCGTGACGCCGCCTCAGCGAACTTCAAAGGCAACTCCCGAGAAACCACGCAAGAAGAAGCGGCCTGTCTCCTTGAGTTTCCCTGTGGCTGCGCCGTGGCCACAAACACCACCGCGTAAGCAGCCGAAGGGAATGGGTCCGGCAGATGCTGGATTGGGGACACCGGTCCTGCAGAGCAAGAAGCCGACGACGAGGCTTAGTGCAGGAGATTGCCAGCCCAGCAGTAATAGCAAGACTGCGTAGGTCGGCTCCACTGTGAGCTGAGCAACAAGTTCCGGGCACACGTGTCTGACTGAAGACACCACAATGTCCATAGCTGGCATTTCTTCATATGTCTATGCCAGAGACCGTGAGAGAACATGAGCTTGCAACGGACTAGAAAAGTGCCTCTGTGTGTGTGTGTGTGTGTCAGAGCCACGCTGCGGCTTTTTGAGCTTAAGTTGCCATCTCCCATCTGTTTTGCGACCTTTCTCGTCTTGAGTAAGGTCATGCCCAAGCTGATTGCTGAGCACCTCGACGGTACCAGTGTCATTAGGCGCGTGCGGCCAGCACTCATTTGAGTCGAAGTGCCTGCCACATAGCTTGCAGGCCCATGGTGAACCAACGTGACTCCAATGCATTCTTCGCCCGGGCCTCACCTAATCAGCCCAATGTATTTTGCAGCACCATTCCACTTATCTGTGCGTAGGCCAAAGTAAGGAGACATTTTTTCGTTGCTGGTTCGACGCACCCACAAAGTAAGAACCTAAGTCCCGAGCAACGCCTGCCATTGAACTTTCAATACTGCTTTCATTTTTCCTGCCCAGACTGTCGTGAAGACTCTGAACCACGTCTTCCAGACGTTCATCCAGAAGGACTTGACATGGCTCATTCCAAAATGGGCCTGTGAAGACAGGTCACCCGTGAAGGGTAGCCTGATGACAAACATAGAGCTGGGTCCAGTTGACACCTCCCCGCTCTTGCGCTTCGAGACTTAGATGGCATTAGCCGCGTTTGTCAGTAGCCAGAGTTTCCAGCAGTATTATTTTTGCAGATAGTTGCGTTGAGGTCGAAGCAGTGAGAGTAACTCTGTAAGGTAACCGACGAAGAATCGTCGCAAGCAAAAGCATTCCATTTCCTGTTTTCCTACGTGGGATGTCGTGGCTTGACGCAGCCAGAAACATCCCACCCAAAGTGGAATTCATATAAACGAGCAGTAACAGCGGCTGAGCTCGACTATGACGTGCTCCGCCTGACAGTTTGCGCCAATTATTCACATGGGCCATGGGGGGCCGGTGACAGGTTGGTGCTCAAGCAGCAGATGTTGGCAGCTTTCCTCAAGAAGCAGCCGAAGGAGTATTTCGCCGACATTGCCCAAGAGATTTTCCGTGACCAAGGCTCCACTGCAGCTCCCTCTGCTGAAGACGCGGCATTCATGCTCGAGGATTTCATGAGCACAGACGCCCTGCGCAACAGGGGGAAGTTCGTCAAAACGAAAGCGTGGTTCGGGATGATAAATTCATTCCGTGATCTACTCCACAATTGGACAGTGCAAAGGGAAGCGGCTACGGCAGTTCTTCATGAATCAGGCGGCGCTGTGGATGCTGAGCCAGATGAGGGTGACCAGGATGAGCGTCCGCGTCAGCCTGAGCCTGAAGCAGCCCCACCGCCAAAAAAGTGGACCAAGGCAGACTTGTACAAGGCCTACAAAGGCCGTGGGCCACATTCGATGAACGCGGAGTTTCTGCAGGACGAGAGCTTGAGAAGCACGGCCGTGTTGTTGGTTCGGATCACCTCCCCTTTGTGTCTAGGTAGAATATTTTCCCGGCAATCTGTACTTTGTGGTGTTCTGTAGCTCGGTTGGTTGTTGTAGGCTAGCCCTTCAAGATTCACGCCTAGGCAGAATGCTTATGCTGCGGATCTAAAAGCGCAGCAGGCAGGGGCAAAGTCGCAGATGGAGTGGATCGCAGACAGGGCTGCAGGAGGTGGGTTCCAGATAGCTACGGACATTTTAGGTGAGCTGGCTGATCCATCGCTCTACCGCGAGATGAGATTGGCACCGCCCTCAGAGCCCCCGATGGACCCTGAGAACGAGTACCTCAGTGAGGACGTGCAGCTCACGCAAAAGGCATTCACCTTCGGCGTGCATCTGGCATCCAACATCCTGTGGGGTCAACTTTTATACCGCTACACTCTCCCACTCGCAGCTGCAGCGTTGCTCTCGCCAGAGCCTGCTGCTAGGAAAATGTTTTCTGCAGTCTTTCTTTTTCTACAAGTTTTGCTTCTGGGTCTGTGTTGCGTGTTACTGGGGCTTGTACATCAATGTAAGGAGAAGCGCGTTGAGGCCATGAGGTCTCTCAAGCGGCTGGTCAACGTCATTGTGAAAGCAGAGGACATGTTGCTCGCTGGTCCGCACCTCATTTACATGGCTGTGGCAGACCTGGCTTGGCCAGAGGAAACACTGGCCCGGGAAACAATGGTGAGGCTTTTGCGCGCAGGTTTCCAAGATGGCAATGATGAGTGCTTCGAACTTCAGCGATTGCTTTTGCGCACTTTCTTAGGAAGTGCGAGCACGAAGGAAGTCTTAGAGAGCACTTTCGCGCACATTCGAGACGTTGTTGCCCGACATGTCAAGAACCAAAAAATTTCCCCTGTGGCAGCATGGTTCTACACAATTGCCTCTCCGTACTCCATGTTAAAAACATGTGGCATGGATCATTGCTTGCCGGATCGGCAAGCATGGGTGAAGTGGCGTTCTTTCTACGGCCGCGCGAGAGTAGAGAAGATGAAGCTGTACAATGAAGCCGCAAATGTGCAAGCAACATCGCTGCCCCGTGGACGTGAGATTCCTCGCAGCGCAGCCGGTATCAAAAAAACGAAATGGAGACTGGCAGGGCCCCTCAGTCATTACAAAAGCTCGTCCGCGCTTCTCTATCTCTTGGAGGATGAGGCCTCTGGTTTCTCAAACTGCCACAGGGCGTGGGCTGGCGTGTTTCTGCAGTGTGGACAGTTCTTCTTTCACAAGGATTGGGGTCGTACATGAACAAGCCTTGTTTTGTGTTTGTGTTTGACAGTAGGTAGCCCAACCTTCCCGAAACACCACTAGCCTGGCACCTCAGTTGACTTTGCCATGTTTGCTTGCAGGAGCAGAACCAGTGCGTCCTCTCGCTTGGATTTAATGGATGGTGCGCACTTGGAGTGGAGTTGGAGTGTGTCCAGCTTCGAGGCAAGGAGTATGTGACCTTGAAGCATGGTCTCCGAGCTCGTGAGTGCATCACCGCCATGTTCCACTTTGACCTTGCCCACGAGTCCTCCACATGGAGCAGCGTCAAGGTGAAACTCTTGCCGCCCGCGTGCCTTCCTAGGGAACTGGTGCAGTTTGGAATGGCTTTCGAGATCCTAAGTAAGGATGGGTGGGTTCTACGCGATGCTTTGGCCTCGCATGTGAAGCTGAATGTGGAACAGTTGCAGCAGGCTTGCCAGGCAGTGAAAGCAGTGCTTCCTGAGAAAGGAAAAGGCTCTGGCGCCAACGGAGGCATTACCAGACCGGATTTTGTACGAGCTCTCCTGAAAAGCGTGTTCCCGGACGATGCCCAGGAGTACAGAGACGAGTTGTTCAAAGCCATGATGGGCAACAAGAAGCAAACCGTTGATGTTGCTGTGGTTGCAGCCATCTCCGAGTTGGACCCGGAGAACCAGCAAGAGTCTGCATTCAAGAAGATGAAGCAACGTGCCATGCAGATGTTCGAGGAGGAGGTCTATGGAGAAGGTGTTCAGCAAGGCCTTTCCAACAAGCTGGATAGGGAGAAAGACGAACACAAACGAGAAGCCAACTATGAGGAGGCAAAGGCGAAGGTCGACGAGCTTGTGAAGGAGCATCAGGAAGCAGAGCACAAGAAGGTTGTTCGCAACTTTGACCTGACACCAGCCGACCTCAAACTTTTGCTTCCTGGCGAGGGTACCATTTCCGGAATCTTCTATGCCCGCTACAATCCCATTGCTGGCTGGTTTTCTGCGCAGTACCCCGTTGGTAGCTATGTTGAATTTAGTTATACTCCAGGAATATTCCGGGGTTCAGGGCAGGAAGTTGTTAAGCTATTTGGGGGGGGTTCATGGGCGCAACCCGAATGCGCCCGGACTTTGACTGCTGCTACTCTGCCATAAAGACAGGTCGTAACGAGTAGTTACTTTCAAACTAACCCCAAGCTTAACCCCCAACGTCACTAGGGTGCATCATGCTGATTCCCAAGTGATTCCCAAGTCCTCTTGTAAGATGTACGCAAGCCCAAATCCTCTGCAGTTTCAGTTTGTTGCTCCCCCCAAAGGATTGCTGTCTTAATGTCGAAAGCATTTTCCCTGAACCCTAAACCCTCATTGGAGGGGTCTGCTTTTCACACTGAGGTGAGGCAGGAGTTCGTGACTCCTGCCAGAGGCAGTGGGGTACAAACCAGTGTCCGACTAAGTTGGACGCTCTCCGAGCAGTGCTTTCATTTGTTTACTCCCGCTGGAATGCGAGAAATCCGCAACGGCGATTTGAAATCCCCAGCGACGAAAGGTTGCAACGTTACCTGGACACCCTCACACCCGCGTGAGCTGAATAAGTCTGGAATAGTCGTTCCTGCTTTTGCTGACAATGTTTGCATGCTTTCCTGGGGAAGCTTAAATTAGGGGCCCCCAAATAGCATGGGAAGGGGGGGTGGGTATAGTGGGGGTGGGTATACTAGTCTATGATAAAAACATGGCCGGTGCGACTTTGAGATCTGTTTGAGGGTGCCCGATACTGATCTTGGACTACACTAGTGGCAGTTCATCAGGGTTCCACATTACACAATTCTAGTGTACTCCCATGTAAACACCTGTTTCAATTTCAGTATCCATCTTCTTTGCCATTTGAGTTTCCATTATCACTCCCAACCCTGAGCCCTATGCAATTCGGGAACCAACCCCAAACCCTAAACCTTAAACCCTGAACACTCAAATCTCTTTACGTTCTCAGCTGGGGTGGGTATGAGCGAAATCCATGATGAGGCTGAGCTGGGGCTGGTATGAGCGAATTCCATGATGAGGTTAATTGGAGGTTTGTGGGACTTCGCACCTTGTTCTTGTTTGGGTCGCAGCTCAACATCTTGCTGGGGCAGCAACCCAAAACCCTAAACCGCCCATGCCTAAAAGCGGGATACATTGAAGCCTGATGCATGAAACCCCGGCTGCCACTGTTTCCGCGGTCGCGCCACGTTTTGGCGGTGTCTTGCAAACAGCTGAATTCCCGAAGGGTCCACATACTCAAGGAGGGAAAGGTAGGAGCTTTAGTGGGATTCGTTGTGGTGGCTTTGTGTTGGTGTTTTGACAACCTGTTTTTGCTTCACACGAGACCCTCCAAAAAAAAATGCGAGTCTGAAACATTGCACACACTCTTCCTGGCAGCTCGTGGACCTTTCGGAGATAATTAAATCGAATTGTAGTTTGCATCCATATAGCTTCTGATACAGTGCCGAGAGGGGGACGAAGCGGGAAGGAATCAATGCATCCTGCGACCTTAGCTTTAGGGTGCGCATATTGCTTGGCTCAAAAGGACGCGTACCTTGAGGGACCCTGGAGTGAGGATAGTATATGTCCTTAATAACCCCATCATAAGCCTTTGTAAACCTGAAAAAGTACGTTCCCCAAGCCAGTAGTAACCCTAGAGTCTACAAAGTAGACTCTCACCCAGCCTTCATGAAGGTCTAGCACTGCAAAGTCTTATTAGCCAATTCCTTTCTGATGCGTAAAAGGAAGCAGAGGCAATTGCTTCCCATAAGAATTCTCATGGAAACCCCTAACACAAACTCTAAACACCAAACCCTAAACTTCCTAAACCCTGAACCCTGAACCCTAAACTCTGAACCCCAAACTCTACACCCTAAACCCCTCAACGCTGCACAGATGTCGCTATCATTCCCTTTGCCAGACTGCCTTATGCACTCGGAAGCTTGAAGATTGCTTCTTAGCACGGGGAGCAACCTCCTAAAGACTGGGATTCCTGTTGAACGCGTTTAAAGGTTTCAGGATTTAGGGATTCGAGTCTAAGATTCGGGTCTAGGGGTTATAGGGATTAGGGCAGAGAATCATCCCAATGTTGGCTTACAGTTTTCACAATGGGCACAAGGAATTGTCGTAGCCTTTTGGAAAAGCCCCGTTACATACTAGGAGGCGCAATGACCCTTTCTACAACCCTCAAACCCTAAACCCTACCAAACCTGTAGATATGTATATATATACCTCTACCCATATGAGCCATGTAGCCCCTTCAGAGGAACCTAACTTAGATTCTGTTTCGCAAAATCATTGGCCCGGTCTGGAGCAAAAGAGAAGCTGCAATTTCCAAGGTGCAACTGGGATGGGTTTGGGGATTACAGTAGGGAATTTGAGGGTTCACGGGCTTTAAATAAGGTTTAAAGGCTTAGGGTTTCAAGGTTGACGGTTCGGGTTTTGGGGTTTATGGTCTCAGGGCTTATAGGGCTGAAGGGACTTGAAAAAGAGACCCATGGCAGGTGAAGACCAGTATCGCGGCAATGAACTTTGGGCGTGAGACTTTGTGCGTACTATCTGGGGAACGGTTTATGGTTTAGGGGTTTAGGGTTTAGGGGTTTGGGGTTTCGGGTTTAGGGTTTAAGGGTTTAGGGTTTAGGGGTTTAAGGTTTCTTCGGGAAATTTGCTGTACTCCAGCTGTACTCCTCCGAGAGCTATAACAAGACCATCCCTAGAGGACCGATTGATACACAAATTTGCGTCCCTCTCTTTTATCCGTTCTACCGTGAGGAAAAGCATCCGGCTTTTAAAAAAACACCCGTGTCAACATTTTCCACCAAAGGCTGGACAGTTTTCAGAATTGCGCCCGAGTTGCGCAAATTTGCGCCCGAGTTGCGGGAAATTGCGCCCGAGTTGCGGTTGTGATTTCTGTCCGACTTGATTTTTCTGGCCCGAAGCCTAGTAACCCAACCAAAAACCGTCCGATCTACAAATAAACGTCCGATCTTCAAAAAATGCTGGGGACACAAATTTGTGTACGAATCGGTCCTCTAGCACATCTTCAATCAAGTCCCTGGGTTATGTAATGCCATAATGAGTATGAGCAGCCATTCCTCATCAGACTACCGTTCACGACTTCTCGTTAACGGTTGGGAAATTCTGCTTTCTCCTTGGAACCCTAACCTAAACCTTGAACCCAATCGAGCCATTGTCTAAACTCGCAGTATCTTCCTTAATAGCCCCTAGAGTAGTCTCCTATATAATCCCCTATGTAAGGCCCCCTTTTAAGGAGTTTAGACTATAGCTCAATTAGGGTCTAGGTAAGCTTCCTGGCCCCTCTCGGCATCACCACTACGGCTGCCAGATGACCGTCGTCTCACCGCTGCTCCAGCAGGCAGTCGATGCTGGAAACCTTTGCAGTGCTTGAAAAATGGGTCTTTAGGGTTTAGGGTTTAGGGGTTTAGGGGTTTAGGGTTTAGGGTAGTTTAGGGTTTAGGGTTTGGGGGTCCTGTCAGGAGTCCCTGCCATAGGATCTTCTTGAAGTGTAAAGGAACTGAAGCCTACTGTAGATCAAAGTTCCATGCTAGGTGAAGGAAGGATGCAACAAGGCTAATTTTCCAGTCCTTAACTTTTCCATAAAGTGGGCACCTCACCTAATCGATTACAACGATTTCAATCAGCAACTACATTGGACACTTTAGGAACGGATGATGTAAGCAGCTGTGTGGAATTGACCATGTGAGTTGGATTCTAGCCATTACAACCAAACTATTTACATACTTGCTAGGGCTGCCTCTCGCTTCAAAAAAAACACCCAGAGAGGAACTGGATATGAGCCTCAGGGTATGTCCATAAAGCATTCCTACTTGCCACCCTGATGTCTATGAGTCTATAATTCGGCTGTTACTAAAATTCTCCCCCACCCCTGGTACTAGAATATGGTCATGCTGCGCCCGGTTTTGCTCGACTACCCGCTTTTGCGTCAAGCTTCGGGGATATTATTCAGGACCAGCATATGTTTGGGGTAGATGCGGTAGTGTCAAGTTTGAGGGAGGCCAAAATGAGAATTTGATAGGTTTAAGGACATTAAAAAATCTAATGTAGTAGGTAACTAGTCTGAATAATTACCAGTTCAAACTAGATGTTGTATGTCTTCAAACCTATAAAACTATTGTTGTTCGAAAAAAAAGTTCGGAGCTTAAGGCTACCTAATTCCGATACTACTAATACTTATACTATTAGGATTCAGCTCAGACCCAAAACAATTCTGATTCAGGACGCCCTAAATTGTTTGGGGGGGGCCCCTACACGAAAGAGGGGGCAACATTTCAAGGAGCGCAAGGATTTTTAGCATCAGCAGTACCTACTTTGGCCTCTCTGAAGCCCTACACCCTAAACCCTAAACCCCTATAAACTTGCAGCTCAGGCGCAATCTTCTGGCCATGGAGCCTGCCGAGACACTCCAGAACCACATCAAAGCTTTCGAAACCTCCTGTCGACAAGGGTTTAGGGTCCATTGAATGCCAAGCGCCAGCCAACTTCAGGGTGTGTGTGAGGGAAGGTGGATGAGAGGCTATAGGATCTATCAGAAGGGAGTAGATAGATAGATAGATAGATAGATAGATACATAGATAGATAGATAGATATATGTATACATATATATACCCATGGCGAATATGTTGGGAATTTTCATGAAGATCCACCAGGGCCCAGAGACGTACAAAGTAGATACTTCGGCTAATATAGTCATATAGGAAACGGTTTGGAGAGTTCGACCAGAGATTTTGGCTAGACCCTTAACAAACCCTCTCCTCGTCGTCTCTGAATGAAAATCTTGTTCACGTTAACCTTTGCCAGAACTACTGCGCGGAAGGGCCTAGTGGCTCAGGGTCGGGATAGATTTGGGTCAGGGTTGCTGATGTTCTGTCTAGGCCATCTGTTTTTGTTGATTCCATGTAGAGGTATACATAGGCGTGTAAAAAATGCCGTTCAAAATCAAGTGAGTTCAATTCTAGGGCATGTGTTTCTCTCTTCTTCAATAACCAGGACCCAGAAAAGCTCAAACTAGAAAAAACATAAAGTCCGCATGTACAAATCCACAGGGTGTAAAGTTCTCCATATGAAGAGATAAGGCTTAGGGGACTTCACTGTTCGTGAGTCCCCGGCGTCATGGCAATGGTTACTGCTGCATTCTCTCCATGGCTTCTGAAGGGAGTTATGTTCTACAGGGATATAGAGGGGAGCCCTGCCCGGTATCCAAAGCGAGAAATTGTTTGCTGGAGAATCCCATATCTGCCAGCACGATTTGAAAGCTTCATTCTAGCTACTGAACTCCCTGGCCCAGAACAGGGTCAACTGACCCTAGAGTTCCTAGATCCATTTGTTCCGAAACAAACAGAAATACAAGTTGTCAGCCACGCAGTTGAGGGTTCCAGGGTTGTCCAAGACCCCTGGCTTGGGGAGACGAGGGCCCGAGTCCCGAAAACTAGCCTTTACCGAAAACAACGCTGCCCAAAAGGCTGAAGACAACTACTAAACTCAAATGCACACATCAACTGCCCAAAGCTGCAAAACAAAAGCTGTTAAAGGACAAGCTTTAAACACCGCTGGAAAAAAGCTGTGAAGAAGCTCGAGAAGACAGCTGTCAACAGCTGAAATGCTTTTGAAGGCAGCTTTCTGCCAGAGTTTTAGCAGCTTTTCTGCACCTTTTCTGCTGATTTTCAGATTAGGAGGATCGATTCAGGAAATCTTATTTACCTTGGGTACTGCCCCCAC
>CAJNIZ010029580.1:10479-49967 GCA_905231905.1 Symbiodinium pilosum | reverse complement strand
CCTTTACCTAACCCATGTTTTAGGAGGACCCCCCACCCTGTAATAGTGGTATAATAAGAATATAAGAGGACCCTAATATAATCCCTATTATCCCTTATAGTCACTATTACTGGGTGGGCGGTCCACCTAACCCATGTTCATGAATTTTGCGTATGTTGGTATTGAGATAGGCCCGATTTCAGGGAATGAGCGTGGTCCATCCTTCCAATTGAAACCATGTTATGTCGCTAGCAATAAGCATGTAAGAAGCGGAGTAGACATGCAAGGCCTTCACCCGCCTCCTTGGATTCAAGCATGTTGTTAGCGGGCCTGTGTCGCTGCATCTGGCTTTCTTGGAAGATGGTGGGTGAGTAATTGCGACCTTGAGCTCGCCCGAGGGAAATCTATTGCCGGAGGGCGAATTTAATTGTGATTGTGCGCTGTAGAGGCAGCTTTCTGAAGTGGGGGATGATTTTTAATTTGGCGCCAATGCATGGCGGCCTCCGGTAATATAGCACTTCCACCAAAGCCCTTAAAACTATGTATTCCTTGTGCTACCTGTACAACCCACATCCACAGGACCCACCTAAAGCTCCCAGTGTCTTGGGATGGGAGGCAGTGGCTCTACTGCTGCAGTACCGTGCGGATGCCGCAAGGCCCTCAGACCATTGACCTGATAAAAGTTGAAGAATGTCTGTGGTGTGGGATTCCGTGGCTTGGGGGAGCTTAGCTTAGGTTTCGCGGTTTACTTATGGTTTAGGGGCCGGCGCTGGGCTAGCTGTCGCCGCACCTTGCGGCTCGGGCCCTACTTAAAGAAGACCACGCTTGATTTTTGAAGATTTTTGCATATGGTGGACTGGCCGTTATGATTCTGCAGAATTCTTCGCTTGCGTGCACGGATCCTTGGGGATATGGGTCTGGAACTCCAAGCCGAACAACCTCAAACAATGACAGCTTAAGCATGTGAACCAGATCAAATGAGCTGCCCTTGACTCCAGGGATCCAAACGTGCATTTGTTCTGCCAGATGCCCTTGACATCATCATCGTATCTGGTACCGCAGACCGTCATCATACGTGGTATATTTGTTGCTTCAGCTATACATGTCCCAAAGAGCTCCTCCTTTGTCCTGAATAGAACGTTGCGCTGCAGAGATGACTTTGCAGGGTTTGATGGAGCGCAAGAGTTCTCATGGTACTGGGCACACCAGCCGCAGCCTCTTCTCGGCTACATTGTAATCCTACCCTACGACCATAACCTTGCGTGTTCTTTTCACTGGCCAAGGATCATTGTGACGAACAGCTTGCGACGCCTCTGCATCGTGCTGCTGCCAGCCCTGCGGTGTCTGCAGCTCAGTGGTGCCTGGACCCCAAAAGTATCTAAACTAATGGCCTTTATGGCTGTTATTATGGGTTTAGGGCTATTATTTTACATACTTTTGGGGTTTAGGTAGTCTTGATCTCGGCTTCGGAGCTTGGGATTTTCAAGGCTCATGGGGCACGAATTCAGGTTGTAGGCTCCTTGTACCTAGTGTTTGAGGCTTGTAGGCCTTCTGGGCATTTCAGTTGTTAAGCTCAGGTTTATCCTTTTGATGTTCGGTCTCTCTGGTTTGAGCTTCGATAATCCTATACAAGGACTCCAGGATGTGAACCATGCCAGGTTCAGGAGAAGCCTGAAAAAATCGCCATCAAAGTTGGCGCCCAGGATGTTTGTAGAACACGATCAAAGCACTTAAATTTTGGAGACAAAGCCACCGAAGCTAGTTGCAATACCTCTCGGTATGTTTTGTGAGTGCCGCCGTAGATTCTTCCGTGCAAAACAAGGGTTGTATATCCACCGAAATATGATGACTTGGACACATGCCCACTGGTTTCGAGAATTTGCTGCATGGATTTCTTGTAGGCTGCAGCTCCTTCTCAACGGTGCGGCCGTCTGCTGCCAAGAGGGCTTCCCAGACGTAACTGTACACGCATCACTGAGGTGCCAACAGGCGACCGAAGTTGGCACTCTTTCATGGCGGGGCTGTAAACGTAGCCTGCTCCAAATGCGATCCTACGACAATCGGCGGAACAGGACAGCAAAGCATTGGCCCCAAGGACATGCAAGAACCACACAGCGAGCTCTCTTCATAAGGTGCGAGGCTTTGTCAGAACACTAATGCGAGACATGCATTTGTTCATGTGGGCGGGTACCATGTCGTAGTGTTTCCATGTTTCTAGGACACGGTTTTGCCATGTTGGCTGAGGATGTGAATGCTTCCGACGCAGCAGGCTTTGGTGGTGAGCTGTCCTTCAGAACTGCAGTCAAATTCCTCGAATGCCTGTAGCTTGGAATCGCCCCTAACTGAGCCAAGAGCTGAACCAACAGTAAGCAGGCGAATTTGGTCTTGATCATATTGCGTCGCCCATAACACTGTAATGCTCTCTGTGCTCCGCCTTCCTGCGGTTTGAGGGCGCGGCAGAGCAAAACCGGCACAGGACTAGTCTTTGGTGCGAGCAAAGTGGAGATTTGTCTCTCAGCCCTTTCCGATTCCCAGTAATGAAACGAGACAATCGGAGAAAGCAAACACACAGCTCGCAAAATCTAAGGGTATTTTGGGACTGCAGAGTGCGCCCTTGACGTTTCACGTTTCAACCGATCTTCTTCTCTCTCGCTCTCTCTGTTCACCCCTGCCTTGTCAGTGATGGATTTGCAGCCAGACTCAAATCAATTAATGCATTTCAAAAGGCAGCACAACGCTACATCGTGCAGCTGCTGTTGGCTCGCTGGGTGCAGTTGGGAGCCTGGCATGCTATGGCTAGGCCTGATTTAAAGCTTTAAGGGTTCTTTCTGCTTCATTTTTGCGGCTTGAACCGAGCCTGGCCATTCCAATTCTTCCCAATTCTTCCTAGCTCGGATGCTTTAGTGTGCATGTCACGGTGTATGGAGGAAGCACGCGGCTTCACAGACCGTGCTTGATTGCTTGCTTAGCTGTGGGCAGGGTGTTTCGCGATTTCCCAAGGCTCGTGGGGATGGAGCCGATGATCCTGGGAGTCAGCAAACAGTCCACTCACTCACTCATGTTGCGACTATACAGAAAAGATTGGGTGGCTAAGAATGGCACGTGCTACGTCTCCGAAGCCCTTCTAGTTCAACTTGGCTTGTTCAGCCCCATCATGTGCCAAGGGCCCGTCATCTCCACTGGATTTGACTTGGGTAGTTGTAGGCTGAAAGCCTCAGCAAAGAGACCCAAATCACGCCCTATGTATGATTCATTGTGAGCTATCTTAACTCAGCCTCATAATAGCCAAAACCAGTTGTTATCGCAACAATGCTGTTATTCCCACGCTCTTTTGTAAAGGGTTGTCGCATGTTGTCACAACAACTCCGAGGTTGAGATCTTACTGGCTGCCGGCGCCAGGCTCAGGCCCAAGGGTCGTCGGTGCTCTGCCTCTGGTTTCTTTTGACTTAAATACTTGGTTGTAAGAAGGGAAAGGAGTATAGTGGCTTTCTATAGTAGCCACCCCACACCAAAAAAATGACTGGATGTCAATCTTCGTTTTCATTCCTTCATCCCCTACCAACAACCAGCAAGTGGAAGCTGCCTAACCATGTACGAGCAGGGTGCTCCCTGCCTTTTCAGCAAGGCAGGGTTTGGTGAGGCAGGCTTTGCGGTGAAGGCCATGAAGAGTCTACCCATGTAGTTTTTTTTGGGTGTCTGTTATGAGGTTTTGGTAAGGGTTTATAGTATACCACCCAAAAAGAAACTACATAGGAGGGTCTGGGTAGATACTGGGCCCCTTTTTCCGCATCAGGCCATGTCATGCAACGTGCTCTGCTGTTGCCTCTCCGGGATGTCCTATTTTGGGCGGCTTGCTGCTTGAGGGCTTTTGCATTTTTCGTGCCTTTTTTCTTTGCAAAGAAATTGTTAGCACTATCCTGTTTCTTGACAGGAGCAGCTTCACAAACTGGCGTGATCTCTGCGCAGCGGCATGACCCACTATCACTCTTCTGCTTTCGGGTTGTAAGTAAGGAATTGTGGAATGGATCCCCATAGTAGCCCCTAGTTAGTCTTCGGCGGTATCTTAGTTCCACTTTCTTGTCTGCTCCTTCATTGCTAACAAGCTGCAAGTTTGTTCTGCAGGCCTGTCGATGGAGAAGGCTTGGATACGAGCAACTCGCAAAGTGCAACAAGTCTTTCGCTAGGATTTTCAGTTTGCTCGGAGTAAGGCAGGTAAGGCTTCCTAACTGGTTCCACAGGAGTATGCTGCTTCTTGCAACAATGTTTGGGAGAAGGGTTGGGAACATGTTTATGGTCAGTTGTGTCACGCTCTCTGCCAGAGCGACCATACCGAAAGTCTAGCACACAATGGCGAGCTCTTTCATGCGGTTCGGATGCTTGTGCTTTATGTTGTCGACCACCAGGCACAAAGCAAACTGTCATATGCGGCTACTAGACTAGCTGTAAGGGGATGTGCGTCTACTGTGTTTGTGGCAGAATGGGGAGATCAATAGGTGTATACTGTATAAGCAAAATAGGGTGAGGGTAGTGCAGAACAGCCGGATGGAGTCTTCATACTACAACCTTGGGTGCGCAAATATGATGACCAGGATGACAGCCAGGTCTGAAAACACGAGCAAATCTCTCCTCCAGCTTGGATTTCAATCCCCAACAGTCAGCTAGATTCCACTGCTGCTGGTAGGATGGGAAGCATGTGCGGAGCTTTGGTGCCTTGTCATCTTATGGAGCAGCTTGCTCTCCCTGTTGCAAGGGCTCACCCCGCACGATGTTGCGGCTGCAAATTGCTGCGCGCCAGTAGCGCGGAGCCAAGAGAAGGTAAATTTGGTTTCGCATGAATTTGGAGTAGTGAAGGCGATGGCCTCAGTTGTCTTGCTTTAATACTGTACTGCATACCACAACTCTTATCCATGCTAGTAGAAGCTTGAGCCTAAAAGGGCTTCAGGGTTACAACCCCCATAGCCGCGCTAGTGGGAGCTTGGGAAGGGGCTTCAGAAGTTGAGTCGCTGAACGTTTCACGATTTCATTTTGGCAGGCTGGTCTGCGTACATTTGGGTGTGATTCAGGTTGTCATGTTTGTGGTCAGTCTACAGTGACGCGTGCTTTGTCTGCAATGAGGATAGTTTTCACAGTCGGACCCAAAAGCGGGACCCAAAATGAAAATTAGCTTATAACCCATTATGTAACTTGTCATGCGAAAGGCCAGCCGAAATGATGGGGTTTGACCTAATGGTTGGTCTCACCTTTATAACCTCTTGATGATGGGTCGGTAGCTTTAGAAAGCACAGGGCTCCAAGAAATAGCCGTGGCATACCCAGTTTGCATTGTTTAGTGGTAGCTGTTAAATTGGCGCATCTTCCTGAATATCTGAGAAGCTCGTTTCTGTCACTTTTCTGGATGCAGGCGTTCAATTCATAGGCACATGTGAAACGGGCAGGACGTCCGCTGTAACGCCATGTGCGCTTGTCTTGGACCTATCTGTAGACTCGGTGAGCAAGAGGCTTCCTGCGGTTGGAGCAGAATTTTTTGCGAAAACGGATAAGCTACAATACCCTCACCGAGGTGGATCTTTTGGCAAAAGCAGGTCGGGACCTCGCGCCCGGGAGAGGGCTTACAGCTGTAAAGCCCTAAAGCTTGGACCCAGCTTAGGGTATGGTTCTGAGCCAGTGGCTTGGTATGTTCGGTCATCGGCTAGGTACTTTGCACAAAACGAAACCTGTGAGTCTGCGATCTGAGAGTTTTGTGTGTTTTGCGCGTCCCTTTTTGAATGGGCGTTGTGAAAAGCCGTACAGGTACGGCAAGGATTTATTCTAGACTTGGTCCGTAAAGGTGTTTGCTTCACGGCTATCTGGTAATATTCCTAACAGTGAAGAAGTCTTACAAGGCTTCTCGCATCTGGTCAGCAATTCGTGATTGGAAACTAGGTTGCTCAGTAATGTTGGCAGCCAGTTAGCCAACATATACTCACCCAACGGTTTGCATGTGGGATGGCAGAACGTTTCGGTGCAGCGTTCCGACTTTGCCTCAGGTATAGAAGTATTTACATTATATACATCGAAGAGTCAGCTGCAACCCTTTCTGGGCAGATTGAAAAGATGCAGACGTATAGCAGGCTGAAAGCTTCAAGGCCTCGAACATACCCAGCCCTGCGCGCCCGCACCCTCAATGTCATCAGGCCCCGCTTCGCCGCCCATCCAGGTTGATTTGCACATGGGCTTAAGCACTCTCATATGAGATTTTGAGTGTATCATGCTGCTTCATTGCTTGATGCCTGCAAAGGGCGCACAACCAGATTTCCACAGAAAGGCTCAGAGATTGACGGCCATAAGGCTCACACTGCTTACTGTATGGTCCACCAAAACAGTCCCCCTACCCCATTACAGCATTCCTTCTACCCATCCTAAACCCGAAGCACTAATTGATACAACTATTCCAATGTTCTTTGCACTCCTCCATTCCCTAGCCATCAGGGTAACAGGCCGTATCATATCCTCGTTAAGATAGAGCCAGGCAAGAAGCGGGTGAGAGATGTTGAATAGGACGGTCGGGGACTGAGCAAGTGCTGCAAAACAGTTTTGTGGTGCTGACAAGACTGGGCGAAGGGATTTGAAGAACAGTTATAAGCTATAAGGGATTGCAAAGCAAAGGGATTCACCCCCTCTTCCCCTGCTAAGCACCAGGTAAGCAAGCGTTTTGCCTTGCTTCAGTGGGACAAAAACATCTTCAAGAATAGTGTCACTGCATCCATCAGGGAATCTTAGCATGGTTGGCCTGAGGTCCTTCTGGAGTTTACAGCCCCAGGATTAGGGTTTAGGGTGTGGAGTTTGGGTTTAGGGTTTGTCCTGGTTTCATGCGATGTGCTGGTTTTTGCCTAGACTCTTCCTGGCATGCATCTACCTGACCTGAACAGCTTTGAGTAGGCATTTCACCGCGGCTGCCAAGTGCGCACAAGGAAGGAGTCTCCGGTGGGAGGGCAACCTTCGAGGGCTTGTGCCTTTTGCCAATACAGACCCAATATACCTGAAATGGTCCATTTGCTGCCTCCATGCAACTCTTCTTTCTTTTAAAGTTAAACTGAAGTTAAACCCCTAAAACATTTAGGCCACTGCGGTAGTGAAGTGCACGTTGTATGCAGCAGGTTGGTGAAACATTGCCTGGCAGACGCAGACACAGAGGCGCAGGCTCGTTGTTTGACGGCGTGGAGTCAACATGAAGGGTTGGACTGATTTGCATCCATACCAACAAGCCCAAGTTTCTGAGTATGCGGTACAACCTCCACGTGAGATTGAATGTCAACACTAGCCCATGCTGTGATGGTGTGATTTTACTTTGCGAACATTGCTGAAGTTCGTGCATTCCAAATCCTTCGGAACTGACGGAGGACCAGGCGCATAGTAGGATACGCACGCCGGTCTGCACCTTGATTGTCATAGCCGCTCAGGCGAGCATCAAAATCTCGGCACTGTCTCCGACCCGATGTGATCCTCTGGCGTGCGGCAAGTAAGTCAGGAACCCAGCACGTGCTGAAATCAAACCCATGCAGCTTCTTTGCAGCACTCCTCCAAGATCTAAATGCTGTGGCATGTAAAGGCAAATTGACTTGTAGCGCGCGCACATTCTTGGCACAACATCCCTGGTGTGAAGTGTGAAGTGCTAGGGTCATGTCCAGACTTCCCTTGGGCCATAGATGTCTTCTAGCAACCTGCTCGTTGCAAGCTGGTGACCTGACCCGCTCTCGCCCTGCCGGCTGTGCTGGCACCATTGGTGTTCGGTCTTCCTTCTTGAAACACGTACTTCAGGCCCGACACATAAGTGCGTTCCTAGCTCAACTGAATCGCTATGACTTCTTGACTGCTTTGCCTGTCGCTTCCTGCCTGTCGTCTTGGCTCTTTCACGCATTCCCTGCTGCCAGCGTTTGCTTTGAATGTCTTGCCATGCGAGCACTGGCATAACCGGCCAACAATGAGGAGCCTCAGTTGCGGCAGTAACATTGTCAGAATTTTGCGGCAGCAATTGCCAACCTACTCGGTGCCTATATCCCTGTTGGGCACGAACTGGAGGATCTCCATCCTGAAGCTGCGCCCAGCGGTGGCGCCGGACAGCAGGTGCTTGAAGAGGCAGATGCGACTCAGGAAGCTTCGGGCTGGTTGGTGCCGTGTGTTGGTTTTGTTTGCATGTCTTTGCTGGGCTCATGGTTTTGTGGGTTCATCATAGCACATGGGGATGTGCCACACGGAAGCTGCTTTACTCTTGCCGAAGGCTTTTCAGACGAAACGTGTCTTTGGCAGCGCCGCATGCCGTTGCAGATAGTGAGGGCATGGAGTGGCGCTTCGGAGACTTGCCTGAGTAGAGGAGCGCCTCCTGAAGATATCTTTGGGCGTGTAGCCTCAGCCGTTGCTGCTTTTCTGATGCGCAAGCCCAGGTCGCAAGCACTACGGCAGGCCTTTGCACCAAGTTGTGGCAGAAGACCCCAGCTATTGCCAATGGGTGATCAAGAGGGCGAAGGACGCATTTTGTGGAATTGCGGAGGTGAGGCAAGTCTTGGAATCACGCAGGATTTCATGCGTTATAGTTGGAAAGTGTCGGGAGGTCAGCTTAAATCAAACTCTATGCTGCATTCGCCGTTCGCAGCTCCAGCTTAACAGCCCGGGTCTTTTCAACATAGATAGAGGTCATGCTGTGCTTGGCCATTTGGATACTCTTTGTCCTCTTGTTGGTCGGTTGCTCTCATGGCTGCCTGCCACCGTCTTTCTTGAGAGGAGGGACATGCTTCTGCGACACTGCATGAGCATGCTGCCTGGCTCCGGCAGCACGCGCCGCAGCTGACGACGCGTCAGACAGATGGCACGAGTCTGCAAGCGAAGGACGGGCCTGGGCCAGCTGAGGGTAGCTTACACGGTGTTTCCTGTTGGCTGATTGTATCCAGTGTCAGGATTCTCGGTGTACTTCTCACATGGAAAGAAAGGCGTCGTCCACAGGCGCAGATGGAGATGACTTGTCAGGCATTGTCCTCGGCACTTTGGCCCTGAGAGTCTCGCTTGCTCAGATTCCCCTGAAGGCTGTGCGCCGACGTTTCATGGAAAGAACCTTTCTCAAATGGCAGCCAATGATCCGGTGTTTTGCCAGTGGATTCTTCGTGAAGCCCAGGCTCTCCAAAGGGAAGATAGGGAAGTGGGTTGAAGATGCCACTGATCCTGCTAGAGTTCTGAGACAAAACATGCTGGAACAGGCCTTCAATTTGTGCACTGCTGCGCTGGCAGGGACCACGTGCCTCCAATCACTTGCTCGAAGCCTCCAGCTGGCTTTCCGAGAATGCGCCGCATCTGAAGGCCACTTGCGAGTGTACGACCAATTCAACATGCCTTTAGATTCATGCATGGGTGACTTCACGTCCCGTCTTCCAATATGCATGTGTTCGGGACGCAGGTTTTGTGAGCCTGCGTGAGCAGGATCTGACAGTAGCATTCAGCAGCTGTTTGAGTCATGGTGGCATTAATGCTAAGCTCGCGGTCTGTGCTGCCAGGCAGAAGGCATGTTTGCCGCAGGCAGGCTTCTTGGCCTGAACTCTGCACAGCTTTCAATTCCTCATTTTTGTGGATTGCTTTTGCTCCGCTGCTCTTGACTGTGGACGTCGCACTCCTGTATGAGATTTCTGTTGCCTTATATCTGGAGAGCAGCTTGGCGACTGTTGATTGAAAGCCTCTTCCTGCCATAGCCGGGAGCACGCCTGAGCGTGGGGCAGGTAGAAAACACCGCGGCCGACCTTTGTCAGAAGTCGTGGTTGATGACCCAGCTTACTGCCAGTGGGTTCTGCGTGAAGCACAGGTCCTTCGCTTCAGTCAGCTTTGATGGGCAAGATTGCGGTTCAAGTCATCTTCCAATGTGTACTGAAGACAGGGGTCCAGACCTATCTCGGGGTGCGTTGCTTATCAATGGCTGCTTTGCGTGTTCCATCTTGCATGATGGCAGCATTTTTTGCTTGCGGGCCGTTTGGGCTAGTTGAGGAAGCTTCCAAATGCTCGCTGTACCTCCACGGCCGTGCTGCAAACGCAAGCGATTACTCCTAAAGTCATGGATTTTGTGACATATCTAATCATGTGGTGGCTTTTGCGTAGTAGTTAATTGTTGGATGAAAGCCCCTCAGCACTTTGACACTTGCAACATGATGTTTCCACACCTCGCGTTGTTGTGCCTTTTGAACACGACCATTTCACGTCCCTGTATTTTGGCATTTAATATTGTGCTTCTTTGACACATCACCGAAAAGCCGTAGCATCAGAGCCCCAGCTCTGAATCCCATGTTTTTTTTGCCCAACCCGTGCGGGGTGGCCCACAACACGGCCTTTAAGTCCTTGGGGCCAGGTGATTCTCCTGGAGAGGAAGTGATGTGGCACTTAACTTCAATATCTAATTGTTGAGTCACCATGAATACATCGTCCGACAATAGTATATTGTTGCTGAGCCAGAATAATCCCGGCAGACTACATTTGCTTTCTAACAAGTTCGGAGCCCGAAAGGATATAACCAAGCTCCAGCGACAATAACCAAGGGGTGATAATAATGCTGTCCGCCCAAAAATATCCTGATTGTAATGGATTCCCTAATAATGCTACGAGCTTCGCTACCTAGTCCGACCCCAACGCCTTGGTTTAGTATTGCGACCCCTCCACCTCTCAGTAAACAACACAAAACATGATCTGGGGGTTGGTTCCTTCTTGTCAGCTCAAGATTAATTCGAGGTCCAGGGGAACCAGCAGTTACTCGTAACTCCAAGTTGTCCCCCAAATCCCCTTTGATGGGCGGCCAGGAGCTACGAGTCAACTTATGCCCAGTGACCTGCCCACAGGAGAAGCATGCTACTCCCGAGCTGCGAGCAATGGCAACCTGGCTGGCGAAATATGCACCACATGTGAAGGCCCTTGGGCAAGTAGGGAGCGTGAAGCAAATGGCACGAAAGTCAGCTACGGGTTGAAGCATGGAACTACCAAGGGGCGGACCTGGTTTACGCGGTTTAGGGCTTGAGGGTTCGTGTATGGGGATCTTATGGGGAGTTTGAGGCTGGGACGGAGAAAACCCAATGTTCTGAGAGGCCCTTGTCAGGGGTGCTTGTCTCTGGGTGTGGGGTTTAGAGTTTAGGGGTGGTCTGATCCAAATGCCACTTCACGTCAGACCTACGTCATGCGCAAAGCTATCGGATTAGGTGCCATGCTCCGGATGCTTTAATGGTACATGTGCGTGCGAACGTCACGTTCATCTTTAGCTGCGTCAGCAGCACAATCCCGGAGGCTTGGCAAAACCGATGATATGAACTTCACAGCAGTAAAAGTGAGAAGTGACTGCTTGTTGCCCCTGAAAGGATGCTGGCGTATTTGCAACAGGCCTGACTGTCGTCTCCAGTTTTCGTGTGCGTTTCATTGTCAGCCTTGCCCACGAGATGGGACGATTTGCTTCAGCTTGATGAGGCTCACTTTCTGTGGTGTCAAGAAAGCACGGAGCCATGCCAATAATTTAGTCATTTGTTTGTACAGACTCGGCGCATGCCTGTTCTCAGCCAGCAGAAGCATCCTCTGGCAGGTCCACAGCATGAGGGGCGACCAATCGCTGAGCTGGTGTCCGAAGACCCAACGTACTGCCAGTGGATCCTCCGCGTGGCGGAGGCTTCTGCGAATCATGTTGCAGCCCGCTGCACGAGTCTAACTCCAGCAGACTCCAAGCTAGGTCCAAGCTAAACATGGAGGCACAGGGATGATTGCATGGCTGGTGCTGCTTGATGCACAAGAGTTTTCAGGAGTGCCTAGTAGAAAGAGGATTTGACCTTCACTCCAACTGTGCTTTAGAGTACGGGAGCTGTCCTTAAACATGCGAATTAATGTAACTCTTTTGGTTCCACGTGGGTGGCTCCCGTGACCATCGCCCATCGCCCGTGGGCACATAGCTTCTATGACCTTCTTGAGCAAGCCCACTAGCATGCAACTGCAAGAGCAACCTTAGTGTTGAGTTGTGAACTACTTGTTGGCTTGTCGTTGCCTACTCTTGCAAGGAGGAGAAGGAAGAGGCAACCAAGGGGTTGCAAGAGCAGGCGGCGTGGCTCTTGAAGAATGCGCCGCACCTCAAGGACAAACTCAGCTTGCCGTCAGCCCTGCTTTGAACCGACCATCCAGTCAAACATATGAGTAAGATGCAGCGCACATAATGTGACGGGGAGGCCGTCTCGTGTTGCTGATGCAAACTAATACCACGCTTGTTGTCCAGAGGAGATGCCATTGGTGGCCCTTCGGGGATCACATCGTGGAATTCCGCTTCCTCAGGTAGTTGTTGAGGCGCCTGGCAGGCACAAAGTGGTTTTGCACATATACCTTCTTGCGTATGTAGTTGGGGTCCGGCAACTCATGCGAATGCCAGCACCACGCCAGCATGCGTGAGGGGGCGTCAGCAAATTTAAGCAGGCCTGTCCAGTTTTGCAAAAGCACGGGTGCTGGCCGTGATTTGGATGCAACTCCACGCGTACTTCTTTGATCTTACTTGCGGAGGACGCATAGAGAGGGCATATCCCGAGTACTGCAGACTCTATAACTATATGTCACAATTCCCCCTCTCTCTTGCATGCCGCCGTTTCAAGGATCCGGGCTGGTGCCACTGGGTGATGATGCAGCCGCAGGACTGATGGAAAGCATGGCCAAACCTTTAGGTGCTCGCGGACCGGATGGCCGCGGTTGGTAAGTCAGAGGGCTTCTGCGTCGATTGTCCTTCTCCAATGAAGCACAGTTGTTGGCAGAGTTTCCTTGCAGATGCATTCGCCAGGCGTACAGTACTTACTTCGCAGATGCTTCAGAGACTGGGCTTCAATGAAATGTGTTCTTTGCTTTTGGCCGCGGGTTACGCTGCTTTATGTCAGCATTTCCGAAGGTGCTAGTACTGATGTCAGTGACTCTCTGGTCCTGCCTGGGTACTCGAGGATTGTGCAAGAATCGCCTCAACTGCCTTTGTTGTTTTTTGCGCAGCTTGGCTTGTTGGCTTGATGTCGACCCCGACTGGTGGTGTTGTTGGTGGTGGTGCGGGTGCGGTGCAGGTGCGAGTGCGGGTGCGGGTGCGGGTGCGGGCGGGGCTGGTTAAGTTTGGCGCTGCAACCATTATGGCCTTAGTACCCGAGTGGCTTTGATGCCACGTTTGATCTGCTCTGACAGGCCCACTCTTTCAAAGGCTGATCAAGAGACGTGTTTTGGGTTGACAACATGCTTGAATGATTTCATGAGCTGAGGATTGGCTGCGGGAGAATGTTCCAGAGCTCCTTGAGGCGCAGGAGGTCCCTTTGTAAAAAATGTGCAAACTTTCCATATCTTTCGATTATATGAAACATGGTGCAAACAGGGCCAGAAACAACACAAGTGCAAGTCCGAGACGCGATGCCATTCTAATAGCCATTCCTGCCATGCATGCTAAGTACGGGCCTAGAACTCGCAGTGGCGTGCCATTTCCCCATAGGAGGTTGTTACAGCCTGTGAGACAAGAGCTGAGGACGACGAGGCTACTATCACAAAGATATGCCAGCCTCTTCTTGAAGCGCACGGCAAGCACTTCGTCATCCGCTTCGGCAAATATCGGATGAAGACCTTTGAGACGATGATGGAGGACATGGGGTGATTAAGGTATGTAGAGTTTCAAGCAGTACCTGGACAAACCAGGGTAAAATTTGGATTGGTTAGTACTGATTTGCAAGTTCTGGCCCGTGCTCCGCCTTCGCTTTTAGGCTGCAGGTTCTTGTGAAGCATCGATACAAGGCTTATTTGACTGGCACTCGTGCTTGGAAGGAAAGAAGCGGCAGAGGTGTCTGAAATGTACTACCGTTGGATTATGCACTATAGCAGGGAGGACCGAGGGAAAGCTCCAGAGCGATCCTAATCATGCGGAGAAGGGAAGCCATGGCGACTACCTCAGACTGCAATGCACCTCCTGAATACGATGGTGATGGGCATGACAATGGTGAAGCCGATGCTGCACGTGGAACATTCCGGACAATCCGGACAATCGGGATGGGGCCTTTATGTTAACTGGTGTCAGCTGGGAGGGGACGCTTGCGCATCCAGCGGACTTGGAGTCGTACATGGGGCACTTCGAACACTCGGACAGTTGTGACAGCCAGGACATGCGGCACACGTACTTCTATGGAGCAGGGCTTGGTTGGGGAGTGGGGCATGGGCGCCACGCTTCACAGGCCGACCACCACAGGAAGGCGGCTGCTGAGGCTGATTCTTCAGTGGATTGGGGCATCATTAAAGGCTCCCGTCCTGCCAGGCAGTGTTAGTAAGACTTAGTAAGTAACTCAGCCTGAGAAGCCTAGTTACAAAGAGCCTCCATCACTTCGAGCTATGGGTGATGGTCAGTCCTGACCCACGCTCCTCACATCCAAGCACTTGAACCGGGGCCTGCTGGCATACAGTCGTTGCTCACGCAGGAGGCCCCGAAGTTTGTGAATTGGGCCAAGCGTATGTCCGATTATGGTCGTGCCTTGCATGCATAAGTGCAAAGCACACGTTTTGTGCATTTTTCTCGGCTTCAGCAAGCCTAAAGAATGCAAGTAGCCAAGTGGATATGAGCCATAGTCTAAACTCCTTAAAAAGGTGTTATATAAGGGATTATATAGGGGACCACTAGAGGGTGTATTAAGAGGGATACTAGGAGTTTAGACATAGCACATACGACACCAAGCATGGGTTGCCAGGACTTGCGTGCAGAAACATTGAGCGCTAAGCCCCTAAGCAAGCTGCACGTATACTGCAAACTCAACATCAGGAAAACCACTTGTTTGTTTGCTGCAGTTTCCTGCATTTGTTCGACTCCTCGCTTTAGCGGATTTGTTTTTGTTTGCATGCTGCAGTTCGGAACTACAGTTTCAATTCCTAGTAAGCCCCTTATTCAGCCCTATAATACTCCCCTATATAATCCCCTGTATGAGCCCCCGACTACAGCTCAATTTCGGAGGTGCGAGTAGGAACATCCATCTCCTGGCAGCCTTCGCGCGCCAACAGGAGACCGAGGGCTGCAGAGCCTTTAAAGGGCTTATAGGGGGATAATATAGGGTTTAGGATTTAGAGTTTGAGGGTTCAGAGTTTGGGGGTTTAGAGTTGGGGGGTTTCGGGTTTAGGGTGCTGGCTGTGTTTTCTAACTTCATGGATGTAGGGAACTCCATAGCCGCTGCCGTTTCGGAGGCCTTGGAAGGGTCTGGGAGTTATGCATGGGGAAGTTCGAGCCCCGATATTAGGGTACCTGCCACAAGACTTGCAGTTGAACAGGCATCGAACTATCTTGAGCTGCTAGGACCTGTTGCCATAAAAAAGAAGCGTGAGGTTGTACTCATGCAAACGCTGGTCGGGTGCAGATTCCGCAAACTTGCAATCTAGCCTGATGTTGAACATGTTACATGTTGCTGTGTTTGCCCACGACAGCCCTGTGCAAGGAAGGCGCACCTGCTTCAGGCGCGCACTTGTTAGTCTTCAAGAACAGCGCATGGACAAGCAGCATCTGGCGCTGGCTTATGCTTTGCGCGTCTACTTCCATTTTGTGGCAGATGCTTTCAAGCCAGCCTCGGACCGCTGCAGTAACTAACGTGTGCAACTAAAGGGCACTTTGTCAAAGCTTCTGCATCTCCTCAACGTGTGGACATGTCATGCAATAATCCCTAAAAAACCTAAGAGACCCATAATCCAGGCATGATGCTTGACATATCCCTTCGGATCCTTAGTGCCCCACCCAATTTTGAGAAACCCCCGTATCAAAATCCAAGCCAGGCCTGGCCATGACACGAGCTCAATTGACTGCTGAGCACTTGACAGCCTGAGTGCATGGATTGTGATAGTTAAATATATATAGGTGTCAAAGACAGGAAACACCAGCTAGCTGTTCCAGCAGGTAGTGACGGTTGCAGCTCAACTTTCTCCACGTAGAGGGCTGGACGTGAATCACGGGGATCTTAGCTTTCAGATTGGAGTCCGCAGGGGAGGCGGGTCAGCGGTTGACACAAGTGAAAGCAGGCACCGCGTCGCGACGACTATGGACTACAACAATAAAAGGCTGTCGACATGTATCACCCCTATTTGCGGGCATACTTCAAGCCCCTTAAATCACAGCCGCTGGCTAGGATTCACGACCAGCTATAGGGTATCTGGGTGCTTCAGCGGTGCAGCATGCTGCTTGCCGTTGACTAAATTGGGGGAATGGTGAGAACGCCCTGGGGCGGATGATGGCGGATGAAAAGACGGCTTGCCTGTTTGTCCCAATAAGCTTTTCCATGCAATCCTATGACACAGCTCAAGCGACTTGGAAAGGGTACTAGTTGGAGATTGTAGGTTGCAACTGGCAGCCTGCTGCAGCTTGTAGGGCAACATCCCGGGATCAAGCTTATGGGCTGTGAGGCGCAACAGGTGTTTTCCGCAGCAGAAATGTGGGCAAGCATTGATGTCAATCTTCGTGTTGTGGCTCGGGGAAAGCGTGCCCTGCGGACAAAGCTTCTTCACGGCAGCAAATGTGGTGCCCAATGAGGACCATGCCCCATACCTGCAGTCTTGAGGGTCCTGATGCCGGCAGATAGTGTAGCACGCCTCAGGTGTGTCCCATACAGCACGCCGAATCCTTAAGTTGTTGTGTTCATGGCAGAGATGAAGTCTGCAACGGGCCTGCTTCAAGGCGGCTTCAACACATGCCTGCCTAGCACAAAAGCTTTCATGGCCCTGAAATGCCGCAGTGCCCCGCTCCCTACACCATTTTTAGCCAGCCGGGAGCATGGGGTGTAACTAGGTGTTGGTCTTGCTTGTCTAAAACCAGGACAACACTTTGGACTCTTCGTCGGGTGGGTTCGGGCCACAACGATGTCGCCCTGCTCACAGCGCGGTGGCTTCTCTGATTCTTTATGCACGGTTGAAACTGTCTAAGATTTGCGAATGCATGGGCGATGCCTTGGATGCTTGTGGATGGCGTCTTTACCTTTCATCTATAGCAACAGCGTCTACAGCGATGCCAGCGACACCGGCAGATGTTGCTGATTGACCTGGTAGTGCTAGTGGTAGCCTCAGCAGCAGCAGCAGGAGCAGGAGCAGGCATTGAATATATGGACTGGCACGAGCACTAGCAAAAAGACGGCAGCAATTCTTGCACGCAAGGGAAATGAAAGTGACAGTGCGGCTGGCGACACTTTGAGCACAAGCAAGGTACCAGACGTCTGAAACAGAAACTCGTCAGCTGTAGGAGAGAATTCCTTGCGGTCCGTCATGACACATCAGGCTGTAGCTGTCAGCTCAGGCAAAAGCTCTGCAGGCGCTCTGCAGCCATGATGGCAGCACCAGATCAGCCACAAGCCTCTGGCATGGAGTGTTGGTTTGGACGCTTGTCTCAATCGTTGCAGCAAACTGGTGAATCATGGACAGTGCAGCCATATGAGCTCACTTACAGGAGGGACATGGACCTGCCTTTCCTTGAGTCGTATTTGTATTTCTGCGGGTTGAACAAGGAAAGAAACATTACGGCCGCGCTATGAACGAAGTCCTGGCAGCAGATCCAGGGTACTGCCGGTGGATGGTCCAGAAGGCTGAGGACGGTTAGATAACTAGTGGGATTTGAGGATCATCATCTATGGACTCAGCCAGAAATTTTGCCCCGTCTAGAGCATGCATATATATATATACACATGCAATGGTTATATATATATATACTTATATTTATTTGTGTTTATGCAAGCTTGCAATATAACTATTGGCTATATGTACTGGAAGAGACATTGTGAGTAAGTGTGAAGGCCCGTGCCTTGAAATGAGCCGGCCGTGGAGGGGCATTTGTCCAGCACGCGCTATCTGCTATGCTAATATTCCAGCTTGGCTTTCCCAGATGCAGCACGGGTCTTTCTTTAGCCTCGGGCATCCAATCCTACAGCTTCATCACTGCAAATCCAGGAGGCAGATCCACCACCAGAGCTTCGAGAAGATGTGGCCTGGCTTCTGCAACACGCCCCCCATCTCAAGGCAGGCTCCAGCCAAGATGTTAGTTCTTCACCTTTCACGTAGAGACTGGCAGCCAGGGCTTTCGATGCACCCGCTGCTTGGTAGAGATCTTCACCTACCGGCAAGTCAGCGCAACATATGTCAGCGTGGGTAACTAGCGATCACATTTCTCAAGCGCACGGCTCCGGGAGGAACCTCGCGAGTTCGTGGAAGGCGGGCCAGCTGCATCACGTGCTGGGCAAAGCTATTCTCTTGTTGGGCACTTTCCCGCTCCTGCACCAGCTGCCAGTAGATGAAAGCTGCTTTGCAAGTGCTGCTGTTCTTAGGAGGCAATACAAAAGTACGACCTCCAGTTTCGAGACATCAATTTCCTGAAGATCCCATTTTTCTTTCAGGTGGCAAGCATCGTGGGCGCTTGCTTTCCGAGCTTGTGAAAGAAGATCCAGCATACTGCCGCTGGATTCTCCAACATGCTGAGGCTAGGGCATGTCTTGCGATACATGGGTTTAGCAGATGTTTAGCTGAAGCTGTCCTGGATGAGACTGCAAGAACTCATGGAGTTTTTACTGCGAAGTTGGCTGACTTGGGAAGACATATTCCAGCTACGGCGCATCATAGTGGGATGTCAGCTTTTCAGTTGGCTGATTGTTTGCAACACGAGCTTCATGTATACAAAGCAGTCGTGCATCTCCCAGAAAACCTACCGATCAATACGTTTTATCTAGGGGTATGAACCAGGAGCTTGCAAGCCTACAATGCCACAAGGAGGAAACCGCCTTGCCCGTCATTCGGGAGAAAGCCAGATGGCTGAAGCAGAATGCACCTTACCTCAAGGACTTGTTTTTTGTGGTATGTGCTGCTGCGCAAAGAGTGGGGTTGTTTTAGACGGCTTTTTACTCAGAACAGAGGCCTGCGCTGGGCGCTGTTTGTTTACCTGTAATTTACTCTGGAGAGCAGTTGCTGGGCCACTTGGCGCAGGTTCTTCGGCAGTATTGGCAGTTAACTCGTTGTACTCTCAGCCCTGACTCAGATAGACGGAGTTGTGGCAAATCCAAGCTGATGGTATGGCCGCATGGATCATATGCCAATCTCAGTTCGGGGACCCACCTGATGCAAGTAAAGACATTGGCGCCGTCGAGCTCCAAAATCAAATCTAGAATCACAGCCTGGAGGAGCAGCCAGAAGTGCCAGTGCTCGAAGGCCGAGCAAGCTGTGGCAAGTTCGTTCAGGCATGTTACTAGTGGTGTGTTCAGGCATGTGTTCTGCGGCGGGCATGCAAGGAGGAAGGCACAACGGACGACTCCTTTCCGAAGTGGTGGTGGCGGATCCGAGCTACTGCCGGTGGCTGATAGGCGAGGCTGAGGCTCCGAGACCCTTCAAGACAAGGAGTCAGCAGCTAGATCCAGTCCAACAGCCTTGTGATTCCTTCTTTGCAATTAAGCTTCTCTTGGACATTGCCAAAGTTCTTTGGCTGACAAAGTTGTTCTGTTATACATATATATATATACACATATATGTAACGTATATATTCAGCAGCTCACGCGACGTCCGTCATAGAAGGGGAAGATCTATCTCCAGCCCTTGCCAGCCGTCCCAGCTTGCGCCTACCTGTGTCTTGTGTATGGGAGGTCGGCCGCACCTCAAGATGTCTGCGGAAAGCAGCGGGCTGGCTCTCGAAGCATGCTCCACACCTCAAGGACCTCAGAGCAGTTGGGAGTTTTAGCAGACGAGCTTGGCGGGGGGTTCTTCATCTGCAGTTTGCAGGCTGAGAGGAGCTCTGTGCAAAGTTTTAGCATGAGCATCTTGGAGCATATCATCGCCAGTCTTCCTGTTTGCGTTCGAGTGCATGTTCTGAAAGAGAACCTGTTGGGAGTTGGGCTTAGCAGCCTGTGATTTTCTTGCGAGAGTCACCCTGCAATCTTTGGCTTCCCTGCCTTTGAGTGCAGGCCGAGGATGGAGCATGGGTTGGAGGCGTGGCTGCATGACGACAGAGGGACGTTTCAAAGCTGTAAGCTGTTTTCCGCGCCTCACCCGCCCCTCCCCCTTCCATTATACTCATAGATGTATAAATATATAAATAGATATTGATAAGTAAATGAATAAGCGAATTTATATATATATATATATTCATTTATTCATTTAAGGAAGGTTCTTTCTGCTTCCATGTGATCCCCGAATTCCTCTTGGTACAGTATGTTTCCTGGTGGGTTCCAAGTATTCATGCCTAGTTTGAAGTAGTAGTCTGCTTGAACTACCAAAAGCATCATTCGATACGGTTTAGGGTGGCTTTAGTTTGTTTCGGGGAAGTGACTGCGTAGATGATCTGGTTTGAGCAAGGGCTCGCAAGTTTGACGTGCATGGTTTACAGGCTGAGGAAAGGATTGAATTTGCCTTTTGCCTTGCAAGCAGGCTTTCAGGGAGGTACGCTTAGCTTCGGAAATGCTTCGGAGTATTGTCTGACAGGTTTTGAAACTCTCGGTGTGTTCCGGCCGTTCGGAAAGTAGAAGTAAGAGTAATTAGAAGTGTTAGTGGCTCAGCATTTGCCCTACTCTGGCTTGAACCGCACTTCATTAGTTCTGCACAGAGAGCTGGGAGTGCAGCTGTAATTATGCATCAACATCCCAGGTGGCAACTACCGCGGACGGCACATATCAGAGCTGGTGACTGAAGACCCGGCGTATTGCCAGTGGGTTCTTCGAGTAGCAAAGGCGCTCTGGTTTTGTTTGAGTAGCATTTTGGATCCAGTCGACAGGAAACACTTTCCTCATGTGAGCCTGACACAACTGTTATCTGATGGGGTGCATGGTCAAACTAGCCTCGGCGGCCTTCTTCAGGAGGAAGACGCGAGTTCTGCGATCAGAGACCAAGCTGCCTGGCTTACACAGAATGCATCGCACTTGAAGGACAGATTGGCCTTTGTTTACACGCAAGTGATTTCTGGTTCACGTAGTTCGAAGCTTAAGCACCTGCGCATCACAACTTGGACGTTAGATGGACCGCTGAATGATCAGCGCATGCACCATGCAGCTATGTGCAGCCCGATTTAATAACTCTCATATGTGATTTATGGTAGCCACCAACTTATTACATAAGATAGATGTCGTCATTCAATGCTGTCATATGTGTATATGTATATATATATATACATGATATCAGTTTTCCTGCGCGGTGTTTACATCTGCACGCTAGCTTACTGCAGGAGATCCCTGTCGTCAACGTCCGGGGCAGGCACAGAGGAATTCCTCTTCCGCAGGTCGTAGCAGAGGAGCCGGGAATTCATTTCACTCATGAGGATATTACTATTACTATTACTATTCCGATCTGTATTACTCTATTACTAGTACTATTACCAGCAGGTATCATGACTATTCCTCCTACTATTATTATTTTTACGGCCCAAGTACTTATGACAACGCGCTGGGCTGTCCCAATTGCTTCCAACCCCTGGGATCCAAGTATACAATAATGCTCAAAGTCTGTAAATACTACCTACGTTGGTCTATTTGGTTACCTAGGGAACTGCTGTGGAGCAATTGGTGCATTTGTGAACACACGGACTCTTCCGCACATCTTTCCACAACCGGATGATGAGATATGATGAGAGCAATCCATCGCATATTTGCAAGGGGGACTTGTCCAACACACGGTGCCAGAGGACCCGCATTGGTGCCTTTTTGTACTCAACCAGAACGAGCCGGCCTTCTGCTCACTTGTTTGGGCTCTGTTGCCCAGAGCCGTCGGTGTGTAGATGCCAGGCGCAGTGGCAGTTGCGAGGATTCGCGGACGCTGCTGCCTCTAAGCTGACGAGAACCGGTGTTGGTCTTTTTGGCCGTTTTGGCGTTGCTCCCATGTTGTCACACCATCCGTAATACCCAAGGTGTAATTAAGCATAGCTCTCAGTTGATCGCATATCAGCAAAGGATTGGCTTCGAGGCAATGCTAATGAATTGGTGGACGTGAACAGGGTGACTGCGCTGCAGGTACATCAGTTAGCATGTATAGCCAACGTAGGCAAGAGCAAGGACTCGGTGTGCGTTGGCACAGCCTCTGAGTGCACCACAACCGCGCAAGCTGAGTGTGCATCTCACTGTCGCATGATAAGCAACCACCAGCTAGCTTTGCAATGTGCGCCTGCACATATGCACCTCTTCGGAAGTTTGTACCGCCACTCAGGACGATGAGGCCGCCCTTGCTGAAATAGGACAAGCGTGTTTACAGCGCTACGGCGGGATGTTTACAGTCCGCAATGGCAAATTCCGGATGAGAAGCTTCCAGACAGTCACGGAGGACAGGCGTTTTTGCTCACAGTCACGGAGTACAGGCACTTTTGCATTTGTTACATTGTTCGCCACAAGCAAAGCAAGAGCTTGGGGTGGGTTGTTATAATTTGCGGTTTTGAAGCTTCACTCTGAGCAGGCAACAGTGGAACTGCCATTTCTGATGACGGCAATAATCCAAGTCTTTCTTTTGTGAATAAGCAATCCCAGCAGCAAGACTGGTGCCACAGTCCGAAACTCTACTCACGTGCCCATGCAATGGCTGCAGTCCGGCCATCATTCTGTTGCACTCTCATTCATTGTGCCAATCTGTCTTACAGTATCAAAGTGCATCTTCCAAAGCAGCTTGAAGCAGTCGATCCCAACAGTAGCCCCTATGCACTTAAGCCGCAAAAACATGTTAGTTTCCACCATTTCTTCATTCACTGCTAACCAGAAGTGCGACAGCACTTTGGACCTCCAGGAGGCCCCTGGATATGTGGAGTGGATCCAGCAGCGCATCAAGAACGCTTCAGCCATGGAAGGCAGATGTGAGCTGCATCAGGATGATGCATCAGCGTTTGCGTAACAAGTATACAGTATTCACGTAAGAGGACGCAGCTCCCGCCATTTCTTGAAGGTGTGTTATGTGCAGAGCTTGAACGGTTGATCCCGCCCTTGACACAGGCGCGCAGTTGGGCACAAAGAACTTTCAACTCCTTGCAGCTTACTACCGTCAGCGCCAGATGCCTCGCTCAGGAGGCAGTTGCCATGACCGTTTTGCAAGACATTCTTTTTCCCTTCACGGATGCTGGTGACCAGAGTTTCCGAGCAAGACAGCCACCTCCCTTGAGTATTGTTGTCGAGGTGCCAAGGCTTCCATTCCTTTAGCGCCAGAGCTGCATCAAACCAAACTCATGGAAAGGCTCGTATGACACGCTTAATCGTGAGAAGGGTTATACAAAGCTTGGATTGGGCTCAACTGTGCATAGTCAAGAAGACACATGATGCGGCCTCGGGGCAAGCATGTCATTTGTGCGTGTAGCTTTAGCTGTCGCTGCATACAGATCACTTTACTGAGCCTGCATTTTAGCCGCGCTGTACGGCCAGAGGGTATCGTTTTTGATTACAAACGTGCGGTGCTGGCGCTTCATTGTTGCCCTACAGTATTAAGGGATTCTGCAAACGATTTTAGCATGGTAGTTGAGCCTATGCTTGTGGCGCAGTGTTGCAGGTGTACCAGCATGCTCTAGATATCACACACCCCCATTCAGTTCACATTGTTTAGAATCTCTTGGAGCCACCTGCCTTGATGTTTTGCTGGCGCCCAGAAGCTGGACATGTAGGGGCATGTATTGACAAAGTTTGAGGGCTCCTATCTCTTTTCAGCTTTACAGTATTAGACTGCTGGAGCCTGACCTTTGCAAGAGGGTCAGAGCGTGGGTTTTGCAGCAACAGAATGAATTCCGCGAACGGCAACCATCACATGTGGTGAACACTTCGTGATGTTATAACCTCACGATGTGAGGTCCCCGACCGCTTTTAATACAACCTTCCAAACCCGTGCCTACGCCTAACCAACATTGTTACTGTTGGCAGGTGATGCAGGGAAGAAGGAATGCAAGACTTTGTGAGATCTGAGGGAGGCGCAAGTACCAGCTTTGGTATTCCCTTGGGTGGGGTAGCAGCGGCAGAGCCACAGGGCATGCTGTTGTCGAGCCGTTGTTTGGGCAAATGATTCTCGCAACATGATTCTGGGGAGCTGGGGACAAAAAAGGCGATTGTGACACCGTGCCCGTGGTTTCTGGCTTTACCCGCAACCCCTTCTTAACCCGATGTACATATACGTATACATATATGTTTATAAATGCACACACTTAATTATTCATGGCATGTATCCCTCCCTCTATCATGGGTAACTGCCCTCGTGTAAAACCCTCTGCGGTTGGCGCGGACGTCTTTCTGCTGCCCAGGCTTCACCACAGGTACCCTGAACCACATGCAGCCCATATGGATAGCGCGAGATTCCAGGCTCACCTGTTAATCATTCCCACATAGTTTCTGCAAAAGTTGAGCGTTGCATTGCGATGCATCCAACATGGTCTGTGTCTTATGCTGAAAGACAGGCAGCATGCTGTACTCACAGAGCAATTACGGACCGGACGTGCGTCGGGTCAGTGTTGATGCTGTCTGCCGCCAGCTTCTGCAGCACATATGTAATGGACCGCGGAAACGTTCTGCAAAGGCGTCATCGTGCACAGCAATAGCCTGGTGGATAGTCTTGGTCAGTTTACCGCCGTATGCAGCTTGTTCACAGTAGCTGCAGATGATGCCGACTTCCAAACAAGCCCTAGTTCATGTCCAATCACCAGCACACTCACCAACGAATACATGGCGGCGTAAATTTGCACATGCTCAGCACTTCGAGACGCAACGCTTGGCCTCAGGACCGAACCCCAAACCCTCAACCCCAAACGCTAAAGCCTCTCAGGCAACCCTAAATCCTCGGCCCCAAATTTTTGCAAACGGCCTGCCTGCGTTGGTGCAGCATCCATCGAACGAGGCACGGGTCTTTGGGAGAGCGAACTGCCTTTCTTCCAGCTGCTCATTTACCTCATGCTCAACCCTCGCAACTGGTCGTTCAGATGTGATTATGCAGGCCAAGTAGCAGCACATCTTCTACGGAATGCCTGGTCAAATTTTGACATGTCTGTCATCCCAATGTCATCTCTCAGCATGCCAGGCGTATTACCTCCCCCTTCAACTCAAGGACCCGTACTTACAGGGGGCCCTATGATCTATGGAGCTCCACATAGGCCTGCGAGTTGCTAGGTGCAGCTTGCCCACCACGGTCCAGGTCATTTCATTTGCATGGCTGGGACTTTTGGGATACTCCATACTTGCATAGCAGCAGGAAGGAGTCAGCTCGAGTACTGGGCCGACTCTGCAGGATGTGGACAAAGCACCAATGTAGGGAAGCAGGTCAGACCGACTGATCATGCGGTTGATCAGGATTGGCATGTTGTCGCGTCACTTGCCCATGGTGAAAGGAGACGCAACCACGCATTCTGTTCGCAAAAACACAAGTGCTGGTGTGACTGGCTGGCTTGCGAAGTATTTTGGAAGATGCCAACACACTGCTCGGCGCAGGTGTCAAATGGCGTCCTCTGTGGCTGCCTTCCTGAAGCGCAACCTTACCTTGTCGGACTTGTCAGGACCTCAGTTTCCAGGAGACATACCGTACGCTGTACAAATTGCATTTGGAACAAGGCTTGCGCAGCCTACCTCACGATTGTCGTGCATGTTGTGATTTTGGAATGGACTTCTGCCATGACATTTCAGAATTTTAGCGGGCTTTGGTGTTTAGTCTCATATCTTTTCACAGTCGCCTCAGTGCTGTAGCCATTTTCGAGCAAGTGCCGCTCGTGATGTTGCCCGCGCTTTGCTTGGGTTCACAGAAGTTTGTTGGGCATTGTGGTCGTTTGGGCGGATACAGGGCCTAGATCCCGTGCTTGGGGCAGTGTGTGCGGGCACATTTTTGAGTTACATTAGACGTGCCCAGAGACAGCGCAGCACTTCTACAAAGTTCTTTGTGCTTCGCTACCTGAGGGTGTAAGTTTCACCGGTGAAGAAGTGCATGCCTTGCCTTCTCCAAGCTTCATGAATTTCAGCGTATTTTAAATAGCGGGTGGGGAATCTTCCAGAGCTGGTTGCAAGATGGAATACGTTTGAGATTGGCTGGGCTGCCAGAGTGCTGGCGCCTTGCCATGCTGTGCCTGCCTGACCACCTTAAAACAATGACAAATCCGACAGCAGAACATGGGGCAGCAACACTGGTATTTACAGGCCAAATGCCCTCCCAAAACTTGGCCCGCCTCCGGCATACGCACTTGCGCGGTGCAAGCTTTCAGCTGCCCAGGAGTCGCAGATTCGGCAAGCGGTGTTTGGCCTCAGCATCAGTGGCGACTTCGCGAGCAGTGAACGCAGCAGCGCCGGATGGTTCCGGTATGGTGTGTTGGTTTGGAATCTCGTTCTTTGCATGGGCTGAAACGGCCGTGGGCCAGGGCTGTCGCACTGGCCCGGAACACCAGTCACAAATTGGAAGGGTTTGGGGGTGAAGTAGTAGAGTCTGTTTGGTCGAAGCAGTTGACCAATATCGATTATATCGTTCACTGTTCCAGCTGCCAAATTGCCCATCTAGCATGCTTCCAGCGAACACAATCAGCAAAAGGTCTTCTGGTGAGAGTGTCGGGCATCGATGCAGCCTGCTCCACGGAGTTTCACCTCCTATGTGCACATTGTTTTTTGGACTTGCGCTGCTCGCTGCTTTCCGTGCGGTGCTGAACTAGGGCTTCTGCAGACTTCTGCACATTTTTTACTTACGAGATTCCTCAAGATTAGTTATTGTAGACTTCAAACCCCCTTTTTCAGCAGCCGCAATGGGTGCAAGGAAGAAAGCACTATGGAAGACCGCTGTCTCAACTGCTGGCCGAAGACCCTGCATACTGCCGATGGATTCTTAGCGAAGCTCAGGCTTGCAAGGGAAGGGTGGGCTAGCAATGTCGGGCTTAGAGTCTGGAGGGATGGTCTTATGTTGAGCTAGAGCTCAAGCATCTTGCAATGTTTGGCATGTGTTCCAGGGCTGGTGTGAAAGCATCGCCAGCTGTGTCACATGTGGCAGGTTTTTTCGCGAAGAGGTGACAAAGAAGTGAGATGCGAATATTCAACCCAAGCCGCATCCCTTTGAAACCAAAGGATACTGTAAGCCTGTATGCTCTTCACGCTGGGGCTTAGCTGGGTCCATCTGGAAGCAAGAGGCTTTGGGATCGGGTTCGGTACTCAGGAAACACAAGATGATGGAGCTAGAAGGAAGGCTGCAAAGTGGGGTTCCCCCCAGAGGCCTTGCCTGCCATAGGGTTGTGATGTTTGAGAGTCTGAGAGGACTTCAATGCGTCCCACGGACTGCAGCAGACAGCTGCCTGGCTTCGTGCGAATGCTCCACACCTTGACCCAAAGGCGGGAGGGTTGTAGAAAATGCCGGGAAGCAGAAGAGCAAGGCTTGAATGCCCCTCGCAGTAGCGACGCTGGGCGGATTATGTAGCTTTCTTCAAAAGATGTGATGAGAGATGGTTGCGATTGCGCGACACATGGCAAAGAACATTCTCCCACTTGAAAGTTGGCATGTGATTTTGATATTGGTGTAGTGTTCCTAGAGGGAAAGACACCTGATTCAATTTAAGCGCTGTTCATGCAACAGGCTCATGCACAGGCTTCAGGACAAGCCAGTTGTGTCGGATCTGAATCATCGCTGTTATTTTGTGCACCTGCTTGCCATGAATCTTGCAGGGCTTATTTGAAAACATGTGAGAACTTCTTTTATTGTTTGAAGGTTCTTACAGATCTTACAGCAGGATTTGCAATGGGTACTCCCCCAAAATTCGTGCAGGTGCTCCGCACCACCTTGCGACAAGGTATGAATTGTATTTTCCCAAGTTTGGAAGCAGTAACTGAGGAAAACTCCGGTATTTTGTGCCTGAAGTCAAAGTCAGGAGGACCAGAGCCACGCTCAGCGGATTGCAGGCTCCCCGCAGGGTTTGGAAGGTTTGGGCTTCGGAAGGGAGTCCAAAACTTTGGGCGTCCTGTGTTGGTTTGGTATGCATCTGCGCTATACGGGTCTTTCAATGTCTCTTTCGATTCTACAGGGTGTTGGTTGACAAGTTCTTGGTCCTAGAACTATATGTGGAAAGATGAGCTCCTGCAGCACGCGCGCTTCTGCTTATCTGCAAGGACACAAGCACTGCGGGCTGGATCTCTCCGAACTGGTCCTCAGAGATCCCACATATTGCCAGTGGATTCTCCGTGAGGCGAAGGTCCCACAGTGGCAGGGCAGGGTCGATAGCTATCAGAGTCAACAGCGAGATTCGTGTCGGGCTGGAAGAGTGGAAGGAGAACCCGCATCTCGCTTGTTTGATTTGCATTTCCATGATGCAGGAGAAGAACTCCACTGAAAAGATGCAAAAGCTGGCTGCCTGGCTTACAGAGAACGCGCCTCAAGTCCAGGACGGGACACTGCAAGTGACTTAGCCGGGATACCCCTGAACTGCGCGGAACTGCTGTTGGCTCCGTCCTTGAAGCTTCTGGGTTGTGAGACATCTAGCCTAGAAATTCATCCGTCTCCTGATCGGAAAATTCTGTCCTACGTTCCCGAAGCTTTGGACGAACAAAACAAGTGACTTGCCCACTCAGCAAAATGGAGGCACTGCAACAGTTTCGGGACACTCGGAACCTTGCCATGGATGGAGTATGATGGAATAAACTGTAAGGCTGACAGCACATGACTGGAAAACCCTGCAAAAGGCTGTGTGCCACGAACGAAGACAAAGCGCGGATAAAGCCCAGCCTGCAGCCTTGCCCACTGCAACTGCGGAAACCGATGATGATCACATCCACAAACACTTTGTTGCTGCAGAGGAGGAAGGCCTGCGGGCAGGAGGCCCGATTGCCTTTCAAGCGCAGGATTTGTCATTGACGTATTGGCAGCAGGCAGGCTTCCAGCAGATATAACAGCGAACAGAGCACATGGTCGTGCAAAGACTGGATTCAGCAGTTGCGGGGAGCGCAATCTAGTGCCCTGGTGTCCGAGAGCCTTCTTGAGTGCGTTGGGGAGGCTGGGAAGCATTTAGCTACGGCCATTCAATGTCCTTCCTTAGAACGGGAACCGCTATCAGAGTAATTCCTTGCTTGGGCTTAAATTCTTCTGGTCTCCCTAAGTGTGCTTCACGAGATCCATGAGTGAGGCACGAAGCACTACGGACGCCCCATTTCAGAACTGGTGACTGAAGATCCGCTGTTCTGCCAGTGGATCCTGCGAAGGGCGGAGGACCGCCAGCTGTTTTCTGTGACCCTCAGGCATGTTGGATTGCTATGGGAACCCCGACAGGCTTTCCCTTTCTGCCAACCTCCCGAAAAAGTTGCTAAAATTCTTTGAAGCCTTTGGAAGGGCAGGGCCTCTGGTCCTGAAGCATGTCGAAGAGAATGCATACCCCACGTACAGAACTTTGCAAGCGTGGTACGTTGAACTTCTGTGACTTTGGCTGCCGTGCAATGCACTATTCCAACTGTCCACTGCAGAGCGGTCCTTGCAGTAGCAGCGTACTTTCTGCAGAGTTCCACCACGCGAGCCCCGCGAGGAAGAGGATGCCTCGCACGGAATACGTGGGCTGGCGAGCTGGCTAAAAGAGAACGCCCCGCAACTGCAGGAGAGGTTCAGCAACCATAGCAAACCATTATTTTTGGCTGACACTAGGGACTAGTGTCTGCAGGAAGCAACCATTTGAATAGCAGGTGTTTGCTACTACTTTCCAAGTACAGATAAACCAGGGCAAATCTTCTTGTTTGATTCGGAAAGGGCCGCAGCAGCGTCTCAAACGCAATTTTAATCGCTGATGATGTTACCATGGTAGGAGTAGATGCAGAGTGCTTGCAAATCCCTCCCCTTCAGCGCACGTCCCATGGGATCCAATACCTCGTCATGATCCCTGGGAGGAGAAGGGGGCCTTCGCTTCAGGCGGATGTTAGGGTGTAGTTTCGGAATGCGCTTTCTAGCAAGGCTGACTTGCGACACAAAAGTCTGCAATGCTTTCGTGCTGCAAGGGCACACAGTGATGGAGTTGTGAGCAAGTGCTTCATTTCCAAAATTGTTGGGCTTCATGATGTTGATATGTGCATACGCAAGCACGTGTACGCAATTCGAGTCTGCATGGGTAGAGACACTTTGCCGAGGATGCGTAGTCTGAATCTGTAGCAGCATGAGAAAGCACGGCAAGAGCATGACAGCAAACGTAATCAAACGTAGATGCTGTATCAGACTTACGGAGCCTAGCAGCTGAACGCACAATTGCGCAACAGCTACGAGCAGGCGCAAAGCACAAGGGACGACCCATGTCTGAAGTGGTGGCTGAAGACCCGGGGTACTGCCAGTGGGTTTTGCAACAAGCAGAGGCCTGTGCGTCTGCAGGGGGCTGGGATGTTAGCCTTGTACTGATTCAAGCTTGCACCACACGACCTGTTACACGCTAGTCCGGTGATAAGATATTCACATGTAAAAAGTTGGCCTGTCATCATACAAGGCTCAGGGTGTGATCTGGAGTCTGCGCCCATAATGCGCACAACCTGGCCCAGCATCTTTCTTCGCGCGGAGCTGCATCAGGGAGCCTCCCTTGCACATGCAGGAGGGGACCGCCTCGAACAACTTGCGAGCTATGGCTGCATGGCTGACGGCGAATGCCCCGCAGCTGAAGGAACCTTGTGAAGAGGTCATCACCAAGATTTGCCCTAGCAAACTTCTAGGGTGTCTTATTGAAAGGTATCCAGTATGGGGTGTGCCGAGCATGACCACTTGAGACTTGTGGCAGCTGGGCCAAAGACTTGAACTGTACCTGTTGTGATTCTAGACTTACTGTTCTGAACCTGTGCTGGATTCATTCTTAAAGTTGCAGCCAATGGCAAGTTATTAAAGGTGCACGGTCAGGAGCACCAATCAAGCCTGATCCACAACGCTGTATCCTTAGACCAGTCTTGCCATCTTGGCCCATGTGGAACCTTCCAGAAAAAGAGGGACCCCTTCTGTACCCCAACACATTATATTCCTTGCCCTAAACCCTAAACCCTAAGGGTACAAGGAGGGTCCTGGTTGTTACCTCAGCAAACATCCCATCCCTGCAAGGCTGGGCCCCTCAGATAGAAAGCAAGGTAGAAATGAGCTATAGTCCAAACTCCTTAAAGGGGGATACATAAGGGGATTATATAGGGGACTACTATAGGGCTTATTAAGGGGGATACTTGGAGTTTAGACTATAGCTCAAATGCTGCCAGGGTCCTTTGCAACCTTTGTAGGTCGCACTTCATGAAAAAAAATCATTCCTCGGAGTTAGTACGATTCAGTGAACCCTACTAAACCCCAGGTGAGTTAAAGTTGAGGGTTTAGCGTTTAGGGTGGTCTAGGGCATGTGTGGTAGGAGTTACATGTTGGGCTTTCAAGTGGACGCGAATGCAACATACACACTCCCCACACGCTTCCATCAATTCCACAGTCATACTCCTACTTGCGTAGTCCTCATGAAGCATATGTCGGCATCTATCCCAACATGCCAGTCTACACTTGAAACGTTCCACGTGATGTGGATCTTTGTAGAGCACTTTGGCTGTAGCGGGCCCTGGTATATTCAGGTGTTGTACCGGGAGTATAGGGTTGAGGATTTAGGGAAACCTATTTCGGATTCTAGAGGGGTAGCTTCGTGAACCTCTCTCTCATTCAATCTTTTCCTCTATACTTAATACACATGATTACATGTTTTTTTATTGTCCGCGAATGACTACGACAACTACCCTTACTACCACTATTCGTATATTGCTATTACTATTGCTATTACTATTGCTATTACTAGTACTGTTACTATTGCTTCATAACTATCACTATCCCTTAGGCTGCAGTTACCGAAATCATGGGTTCTGGGTCTTATATACCTTACTTGGAGGGTCAGGGGGATTTAGTAAGTAGGTTAATACTGGGGATAATTGGGGTTATTACATAGCTTCTAGGGGTTATTAAGCTACTTATTAAGTCCCCATGACCCTCCAAGTATAGTTACATAGCCCAGCAGACCACTATTTAGGTGACCGGGAGCCATTGGGGATTACTACAAACCCAGAGCCTACTGAAGCACAGGCCTTTCAGCCGCGGCAGTCAGCGAGTTGGAGGAGGGCAGTCTCCTTCAGGATCAGGGTTTAGGGTTTAGGGTTTAGGGTTTAGGGTTCAGGGTTTAGGGTTTAAGGTTTAGGGTTTAGGGTTTAGGGTTTAGGGGGATGCGGGGTCTTCTGGGAGGGTCATGGGGACTTAGTAAGTAGGTGAATAACTCCTATATAAGCCATAAAATAACTCCACATATCCCCAGTATGAACCTACGTACTAAGTCCCCATGACCCTGCAAGTGGGCCTGGGTGTTGGCGCCTTTTTTTTTGCGGTAGATGGGGTTCTGTTGGTACTCAACATCATGCATGAGATTATAAGCGGTATACTACAGTATCATAGTTTCCAAGGCAACTAGTATTTATCAGAATCAGAACCCTAAGCCCTAAATGCCAACTTTAATGCATGGACTGTTGATATCCACCGTGAGATTTGGGGCTTGAGCGACTAAGATTTCGAGCGTCCTCCCCTTGAGGACACGGTTGAAAGCCAAGCGCTGCCGAGTCTTAACCTGCACAAAGGTTAAGGGTGCAGGGTCTAGGGCTTAGGGTTCATGGGACTTAGTAACCACTTATGATTTGGCTTCAGACCCATTGGGGTGACCTCTATAGGACCTGTTGATTAGGGGGTGCGAAGTTATAGATAGGGCTTGCGGGGCTAGTTGTAGGCGGCTAATAACTCCTAAGAACCTCCAAGTATGCCAAACCCTACACGGTAGCTTCCCCAAATAAGGGGACCCCAATATAGACCCCAGAATACTATAATCCACATTATTAGGACCCCCAAAATGGTACCCCTAATTTCGGGAAACCCCCAGAAAGAGCCTGAGAGCTCCTTCTAGATGTGAATTCCCATAGATCAGCTTGACATCTACTTATGGCACCCTATACCCTAAACCCTAAACCCTAAATCCTAATCATACCCTTAACCCTAAACCTTACACCAAATATTGGTGAACATTACCTGCCTGAAATCAAGGTTGACGGACTTCCTCAAGTGGCCTTAGTTTAGGGTTGATAGGGTTTAGGGCAGCAGTTCAAGTCATGCCGTGATGAACTGCCCAAAGGTGGGTCCACGTACCCAATAAGTAGGTACTTGGGTTTGAGGTACTAGAAACCCTAAACCCTAAACCCTAAACCCTAAACCTTTATGATTATTAGGCTTAGGGTTGCTGAAGCCTAAACTTCGGAAAGGCGCATGACCCCTTATTTTCAAAAGCTTCCAACTCTGCCAACTCCCACCTATGCCCCGTTTCCTACGCAACCATAAATCCAACCCCTGAACCCTCAGCTCTAAACCCTATGTCCTAGGAACTCTCTGAACCCCCACTACCTGGTACCACACCACTAGTGATGCTATACTCCTTCTTTTTGTTGGGTCTAAATGGCTAGTGGGGTACCAGGTAGTGGGAGTCCTGAAAGTCCCTCGGACTATGTACTCTGTGGAAGTTACAATTTTATGGCTCTATAAGGATTATATAGATTCAACCCTAACCCCTGGACCCCAAGCCCTACCCTGAACCCTAAAACCCTAAACCTAAACCCTATATTACCCTATAACCCCAATGTAAGCCCTGATTATACCCCGCCTCCTAAAAGCCTTGAAGCCCTATGCTATGTACACCCTAAACCCTAAAACCTAAGCCCTAAGCCCGAACCCTAAAACCTAAGCCCAAAGCTCAAACCCTAAACTCTAAGCCCTAAACCCCAAGCCCAACACCCTAAGCCGTAAGCCCTTGCCCCTAACCCTTAGCCATAAGCCCTAAACCGTAAGCACTCTATGAGGCTTTGCTTCACGGAGTCCTTAAGCCTGAAGGCCCCGGCTCAGCGGAGAAGACCTGGCAATGTAGTTCGGCTTGAGGTTTAGGGTTTGGGGGTTTGGGGGTTCAAGAGGTTTAGGGGATTAGGGGAATATGCAGAATGACTTAAGGTTTAGGGTTTACCTGGACCCCTGAAGTATGTCGAATTATAGCCTTTTGGGCTGTTTTTAGGGGCTTGAAGGCAACCATTTCACATGTTTTTGGGGTTTAGGTAGGGTTGAGGGGTTTGGGGTCTAGTTATAAACTTCAGGGCCCAATGTGAGAAGTATTTGTAAACTTGGAGCCCCAAAGTTTAAAGCTTACCTAAACCCCAAAAGTATGTAAAATAATAGACCTAAACCCCCCAATAATAGCCATAAAGGCCATTATTTCACATACTTTTGGGGTCCAGGTAGGGCTTAGGGTTTGAGGCTTCGGGTTTCGGATTTAGATTTCGGGCTCGGGGCTCCGGATTTCTGAGAGCATCCGTCCAGGCCGCTAACAGAAAAAGGGCTATGGCTTCCCTTTGCTAAACCATTAGGGTTTAGGGTTTAGGGTTTAGCGCTTAAGCATAAACCCTAAACCCTAAACCTTCCAAAACCATGCCGCACATGAAATTTTGAGGAAACCCTAAAACCCAAACCGCGTAACATTCTCGATAGTCTTCTTCATGTGGGGACACTGAACAGTTGCATGGATGTCGAGAACAACAACTCTGCATAGCAAGACCTCTTGTTCACAAGATCATATTCGTGCCACCTGGTGTATTAAGGGGGAGTGAATTCAGGTACCACTATATGGGTGTATATCGGGATGAAATGAGCCCTGGACTAAAGTTCTAGTATGTTCCTTAATACGTTCCCCGTAAACTCTACATATCTTATAGGTCACTTCCCCAACCTAGCTTTAGTCCGTCCCCAAACTCTAAACCCAAATTTAGGGATTACTATAGGGATCCCATCCCCACCCTCCTTTAAGCGCCAGTAAGCAGGTTCTTGGTGCTGGCTCCGGCTATGGGAGCCTTGGGAAATTAGCATTCCAAGAATAGGTTTAGGGTTTAGGGTTTTGGGGCTTAGGGTTTAGGGTTTAGGGTTGAGATCCCCGTTTACATACCTCCAAAATACGACAACGCTTGTTGTAGAGGTTCCCAAGCAACAGGGCTCCAGTTACCTAAATAATGGGAACTGGGTTCTATACACCCTATAGTTACATAGCCCAGTAACCTACTATTTAGGTGACTGGGAGCCTTAGGGAAAAAAAAACAGCACCCCTAAACCGAAGCCAGGCACCCGGCCTCACGGCTCTCGCAGCGGCGTCGTTGTGGCGACCTTACAGGGCTACCCCACCCCCAAACTAACAATCATGGGTTCAACTAGTACCCCCCTCTCCCTAAATAACTTTAATTAAGAAGGGAACCTAGGGGGGGGGGGTAGTATAGACTACTAGTTGGACCCATAAAACAATCAACCCTTGCCGCCATGAAGCTAGGTACCCTACAACGGATATAAGGGCTTCAGTGAAGAAACAGCAAGCCAAAGAAACATTGAACCACATACGTGGCCCCATTTTCAAGCACAGAATCGCCCCTGCATGGCCTTGCTCCATGTCGCGGGTAGACTGAGGAATTGCACTTTGCTGCCTGTATAAGCTCCTACAATACATCAGCGTGCCCAGAAATTAGCCGCTCTCCCTAGTATTAACCACGCCCCACGGCGTCATGTGGAAATTATGTTTCCCATTCTATATAAGCTCTGTGGCACGTTTGATATCATGGTGTGAGCGGTATTTAAAGTTGGGGAATTGCTTAGTCAGAACGGATAGGAGTCTGTACGAAACAGGACCTTGAACACCTGCAGAGGAACGCCGAGAACTGACAGTACAGGGTGACAGAAGACAAACGCTATCCCTTATATGAGCTATAGTCCAAACTCCTTAACGGGGGTTATATGTGGTTATGTAAGGGTTATTAAGGGGGATGCTAGGAGTTTAGACTATTGCTTATATGCGCATATCCGACTATTTTGCAGAGCCCCCTCGAAACTATAAGGATTTAAGGTTGAGGATTTAGAGTTTCGGGTTTAGGATTTAGAGTATACATCCTGCAGCCCTTACGCCCAAACCCTGCACCCGAAACCTTAAACCCTAAACCAAACCCCTAAATCCTAAAAAAAATGGGCTTCGGGCGCGACGTGGATGATGCTGGGCTCCGGCTTGGTATGCCGCGCTGGCGGCTCCTAGAAAGGGTAGCAATGTCCAGCTGTCCAGGTACTTCCCCTAGTAGCAAAACCTCACACCCCCCAAAACACACAGATGCCCTGTAGGTTGAAATATACCACAATGGTGATATCTAATACAGGCGGATGGACTTTTTTTAAAGTTAGGGGGAGGGGTTTGCCTGATGCGCACCTCAAAGTACTTGGGATCTGTTGCATGTCTTTCTAGGGGTCATACACAGGCATAAAGCATGACCTGTCTGTTTGAAGTCCCATTCACCCTGTACCGCTTGATATCATGGAATGTGGTGCTGATTCTTTCCTTCGAGGGATTACACTGTTCATGCGAATAGAACATCTTGAAACAGGGCACTTCGACCCCTCTGTGAAGAAGGCCCCTCCAACGATCAAGGCTTTCTACAGCTGCAGGCCTCTTCCAAGGCAAACACCAGCATGTGAGTAGCGTTTTTTGTGGTTAAACCTAGTAAGAATATATTCCTTATATAGAATACTATACCCAAAAGGAGGATAGAATCTTACTCTATATTGTACTATATTGGGTACCATAGTATCCCCAACTAAAATACTACTCATGTGTCCAATGTTGCCCCATGGTCCCCCATCTTAAGGGTGCGGGCGTGAAATCCCTGGAATGCTAGGGTGCCTCCCCACGAACTAGAACCTGTAACTCGGATTGCCTGTAGCTGAATGGTAATTGCCTCCTAAATCCCAGGTGTCAGCCACGAGCCTGCAGGTAATTGGGTTCAGGTAGGGTTTAGGGTCGGCCCCTGTAAGCAAGCATGCCAAACATCTCATGGAATAAGGTCCTCAACAGGTTTCACTGCCCCCAAATCCAGTATGGGCTCGGTTAACGCGCGTGCCTGTCAGTGAGCAACGCAAGCTAACATATAAGTGGACTGCATATAAGCCATATCTGAGCTCATGTGGGAGATTGTTAATTGGGTACCATATTACAGGCCATGATCTATTGGGGACCCACTTAGCATGTGTTTATATCAGGAAATCTCCAGGATCGTTGAGCCTTGGGGGGATTTGTGGCAGAAGCTTTGCGCAGGAGATTGCAACACAGAATGGCACCAAAAGACCAGCGGCCCCAAAGGTATAGACTGGTTACGGTTCAGGGTTTAGGGTTGAATTTGAGAAATGCCTAATTTGCGGATGCTAGCATTATCTGTTCCGTCTCCTAAAGCGTGACCAAATGAGGTCCTTCAATGATCTGTTTGTTCTGTGAGACACTTTAGCTGCACCCTCGCAGGCACCAGCAAACTGTCACCGCCACTGCCACCGCTACTGCCAATGCCACCCTCGTTGCCACCATCAACACCGTCACCACTGCTACTACAACTGCTACTGCTACTGATGCTACTACTATACTCCTCTATCTCGGACTTCTGGATGTGAGGCATAAACACTTCTGGAGAGTAGTTTGGGGCTATAGTCCCCCTCAAGTAGATAGAATATGGCTTTGGGTTTATTATAATAAGATCCCTATATACCCCATATCCTGTCTACTTGAGGGAGACTATAGTTTGAGCATGTACTTGGATTAGCCAGCCCTTCTACTTGGCAACATCCTATACCCTAAACCCTAAACCCAGGAAGATACCTTGGCCGACTATCAATTCTAACGTTAGAAGTATGGGATCCGAATATGGGCCCTTAGGCCTTTTTAGGGATCCTTAACGGTACCATGTGGGGTATATCGTAGGTTAGGGTTTTGACCTAGGGTAAACAGAATCAAAGAGCACTCTAAAANNGGTAAGTGCTCTTTGATTTCTTGGGTTTATATCCCTATTATGGTCATGAAATCCTAACCTGGTATATAGTAGGTATATAAGGATCCCAGGGTTAAGGGCCCATACTTAGGGCACATAGTTTCAACCTTAGACCAATGTAAGGGCTTAGGGTTTAGGGTTTGCACCCCCTCCCTGAAAGAAGGGCCTCAATGAGATCAAGCCAGGCGGGGCACAACAGGATAATTAGTACGAGATCTTTCTCATGCTTCTGTAGGGGCCTCAAGAACAACCAATATCATGTTGAGGTCTACCTGAGGTACCGTAGACTATACTTATACAAAATGCGCACCATAATATTGGACAACATAATTATGCCCTACCTTTTTGTTCCGCAGTCTTGGGCGCGCGAAAACCGGCTGCTTGATTCACGTGGAGCTGGCTGCACGCGGTCATGAGGGGGGTGGCATCTCAACAGAGGGATACCCGTAAACCCAAAAGCCTAAACCCTAAAGTGAAAACCCAAAACCCCGAACCCTAAACCCTCAAGCCAGAATAAATACAAAGTGTATTCTGGCCCGCCTCTTTCAAAGATTTTCAAAGATCTTTCAGATATAAACCTTCAGTGAGGAGAGCAATCCATCATTTGGGTGGTTGTCAAAATTATGGTCCCTTTTGGGATCCCTATTATAATACGGAACCTAATATTTAGGGTACCCAAAAAAGGATCATAATTTTAACATCCACCCATTTGTCTGGCCTGCACTTTGACATGGGTGGAGCGGGAAGGATGAGCTAGCAGGAGTAAAACCTCGAGTTTCTGGCCTGTTGTTAGGGTCATTCTGAACTTTTCTTTAGCAATTTGGAGCTTTTTTGGAGCCAATTCGGGCGATTTAAAGGTGGCGATTTTGTGCCTTTTGGAAGCATTTTGGGCCTTTAGAAGACAGTTTGGGTGCTTCGAAGCCAATCTGGACCTTTTGAAACCAAATCGGGCCTTTTGGAGCAATTGTTCTCTTTCAGATGCAATTAGAAGCATTTTGAAGCCAATTCGGACTCTTGGATCCAACTGAAGCGTTTGGAGCCATTTTGTGCGTCTTGAAACGATTTCAGCTTTTGTTGTTTTTTTGATCCAATTTCGGCTTTTTGGACACAATTGAAGCTTGTGGAGGGAGCCATGTTGCGTCTTTTGGAGCGTTGCGCGGAGGGGTTGGCAAAACACTCAAAAAGCCACTGTTTGAAGCAAAATGCCAAGAGCAGGAGCAAAAAAGAAACCGGTCAAAACCCGGCCAAACTCCCGACCTGAACCCTATACCCCCAGGATCTGGCGGATTCACGGGAGATTATAAGAGCCCGGTTTAGGGTTTAGGGTTTAGGGCTTAGGGTTTAGGGATTAGGGTTTAGAGATTAGGGTTTAGGGATTAGGGTTTAGGGTTTTTATTATGTAGGCATGAATGCTGGGAAGCTCCCATGTGACTCTTGCTCAACACCTCTCTATGGCTGAGTCCTGGAATCCTGGAACCCTGATCAAACCCTAAACCCTAAACCCTGATGAAACCGTGTGTGTGTGTGTGTGCGCGCGCGCGTGTGTGTGTGTGTGTGTGGGTGTGTGTGTGTGTGTGTGTGTGTGTGTGTGTGTGTGGGTGTGTGTGTGTGGGTGGGTGGGTGGGTGGGTGGGTGGGTGGGTGGGTGGGTGGGTGGGTGTGTGTGTGTGTGTGTGTGTGTGTGTGTGTGTGTCTGTGTGTGTGTGTGTGTGTAT
>CAJNIZ010029580.1:0-10379 GCA_905231905.1 Symbiodinium pilosum | reverse complement strand
ACGTTACATAGGTCCAAAAGTGACGACAGTTACGAGGGAGGCAGCTTTCAGGCGTCAACAACGATGACAGTTGCGAGGATGGCGACCCCAAGGGGCCCCATCCCTGTGACTGTTACACTGTTGAAGCATTGGGGGGGGGTGAGGGGGGGATAGCATGGGGGTGGGTGGGAACGCGGAGCGCAGACGCATAAAGTGTAGGGGTTACAGGAAATTTTGGGCTTATAGAGAGGTGTAAGTATCAGGATGTAACGTTCAGGGCTTAGGATCTGGAGATATTATTTGATATTGCTCACAATAGTGGAGACTCAAATGGAACATGTCACACAGGCTGTAGTTGTTGAATGCCTTCCTTGTTGCCGACAGCTTCTGGCTACAGCATTTGAGATTGCGAGAGGTGCTTCTTGAACCCCACGCGAAAATTCACAATCCTTCTGTTTGTGCTCCGTTCTGAAGGCGGCAAGCATCAAGGACGACCCATGTCAGAAGTGGCTGCTCAAGATCCGGCATATTGCCAATGGATTCTGCGAACGGCAAAGGCCGCCTGCCTATGGCTTGTGGACCTCCTGACCATGCTGTGATCTGCGATTTGTTATGCTGGCTTGCCGTGGACAGAAGCAGTGCCCACGTACTGTTCAGACTGTGTCTTTCTCATGTTGTCTTTCTTGAGTTTTCAGAAGCTTGATTGTTAGTCTTTTGTTATGTCGTTGCAGGCATGTTCAGCAAAACCATCCAAAAGGAACGACTTCACTCGTCGCTGCCAGAAGACAAACAACAATGCTGCAGCTAATGGCAGCCCAGAATGTGCAGGTGGTTTTGAGAAGTGCACGTTATCCATGGAGCCTTGCTGAGCCCCACTGTCAAGCTTGAGCAGCTGCCCGACAGGATGATTCTGCTTCACTGTCACTCCGCATTCGAGCTCACTGGCTGAAAGAAAACATGCCGCAGCTGCAGGAAGACTCGGGCAAGATGCTTACCTGACTAAGAGACCTGATAGCTCGCAGTCAGGATGATGCAGAGAGCCCAGAGGAGGCAGAGCTGACACTATACTGGCTCATGCTCCTGTCCTGCAACCGCAGGTTAAATCAAGTGCTGCGCAAAAACAAGCCTTGAAGTCCGAGTCCGCTTCCGGAGCTTTCTTTGGCAGCCGTGTCCACAGAACAGCGCATACACTAAAGCAGCAGGGTCTTCTGGCAACCCTGGTCAGGAGCAAAAGTCCGCCTCGAGCGAAGGTGCTGCGTCTGGCGCAGAGATCTTCAGAGTTGCTATGTACGTCGTAGGCAGTCAGTAGATTGGGTGGGAATCAAATGTCCTGTTGATTTTTGTTGCCTTAGTTGTGGCCAGCGCTTATCTGGTAAGCTGTGCGCATTTCCCGAATTCTCCGGATGTTTTACAGCAAGAACATGTACTCCGCTCGCATGTCAGCCTAGTCATGAGAAAGGCCCACGACTTTCCAGGGCAAGGCATGAGTATGTTTTGATGTTCTGGCAGTGCCAGTGTCGGCTGGATGCAATCAGAGGAACAGCAACTCCTCAAGTAGATGTGCTAATGTGAAGGCAGACGATTTCTTTCACAACTGGTGGCAGAAGATCCTTCTTACTGCCAATGGATTCTCCAAGCGGCGGAGGACACGCCAGCTCACAACTTGGTTTGGTTGGTGCAGCTGGATGCTTGGGTAGTACAACCTGCGAACGGTTTTTCCATCCTAGACCGTGAACCATGAATCTATGCCATTGGACATGTGAGGAGGAGCATGCCTCTGACAAGCAGCGAAGTCAAGCCAGCTGGCTTCTGAAACATGCGCCGCACTTGAAGGCGGCCCTGAGCATGCCGTAAGCTTGTGCCATGGCCGTTTTCAGTGCTGCAAGTGGCATTGGCATGTACGCAGATTTGTCAAATGTCGGGCAGGTTTTGGATTTGATCTTCCTTGCATGGTGTGCAGGAGACGCCCGTCGTGCTCATGAGGAGCGTTCACAAGGGCATACCGCTGCCGCAGGTTGTCGCTGAAGCGGCTTGGAGGTTGAACGGCAAAAGTTTTTGCGGGTATTCCAATGGAACACAAACAGAGACGTGCTCTCATCTTCTGTCCTTTGTAAATCAACACGTTGCGAGGTTCTTGCCATTTTCTTCCCAAAGGAATCTTAATTTGTAGCCCACGCATTGCGGAGGGGCAGGTTTCCAGTTTGGATCATATCAGAACACAGCACTTGTTTGGTTAGCTAAGCGCTTTCTGAGCATCTTGCTGCAAAGCATGGACTTCGCAGCTACATGCAGCGTTTTTTGGGTTGAAAGCGGGTACACCGTCGGGCACATGACCCCAAAAGTCAGCCTCCGCAATCTCACGAAGAAGGGAGTCAGAATAGAGAGACAAAGGGTGAGGGGCCCAGCCCCAGCGCGCTCGTAAGGCAGAGCCCGTAGAAGAAGAAGACGAAGAAGAAGAAAAAAGAAGAAGAAAAAGAAGAGAGAGAGAGAGAGAGCCGGACAAAGAAAGGGCCATGAGCCAGGCTATGAACAGTCGTCCTTTTGAGAATTGTACTATGGGATGACACGAAATTCAACTTTCCTGGTAGACACTGGCAAGGGCAAACCGTTTCACACCTTGCAAGGAAAGCACTTGCAAAGCAAAAGCTGCATGAATGGACGGTAAGCTAGTCTAAGAGTTTCACGTGCTCCCCTAGTCCCTGAAATCAGGTCCATTCTGAAGCAACGAGGGGTAGAGTAACCTAGTTTGCCCAACACGGGCTGGGCAATGACGCCCGGGGGAGGGAAATCTTTCCCTTCCCCATAGCCTGAATGAAAGAAAGAAAGAAAGAGAGCCGGAGAGGGCATGTGGCAGGTGGAGCTGAGCTCATCTTCTTGTGCTAGTAGATGTGGCTAAGCGTGAGAGCCTGCAGCTGCCATTGCCAGTATGAGGATCCGGGATGGTGCCGCTTCGTTCTGGACCAGGAGGCGTGGAAGTCTCAGCACTTTCTTTTTGCTCAGACAGAAGTCATGCTGAATGGCATCCTATGCAATGACAGGCCAAGTCCAAAGCCTTCGCGTCAGCGGCCGTTGCTCGCTTGAACCTAGTCGCAGGGGGTCATGCAGTCGTGACATCGGGCATGGAGGTCTGCACGTTGGGTCACAAGCAACGTTTGTGTATATGGTCACGTGTATATGTGCATCTATATATTGATATGTTCATGTTTATGTACAAATGCACGTGTTTTTTTGTTAGCATTTGATTTCCCAATGTGGGCATGAACATGAGGTTGTGCTCGGGGAAGGCTCCTAGACTTTGATTCGAGTGGCCACACCTTGGTCCATGACTTCTCATGGCCAGTGTTTTGCTTCATTAGCTTGTGCTCTTACACGTTGTTTTCTTCCCCACTGAAGATTGCACCCTTCAGTCTCAATCGACTTTAGTTTCGGGCCGGACCACCATCCGTGGCGCCTTCCACCTGCCAAGGCACATCTAGTCCGGGCCAGATTTGCACACTATTTAGCCTTGATTCTTGACAACTCCTGAGAAACTTTGCTACAATAAATGCATCATACATCATCCTTGATGGACCATACCCGTTGCTGTTTCAGAACCTCTGACATGTGCATATTGAGTATTTTGGACTTGCACCCACCGGCGTAGCTTTGCGCTTGATGGCGCCGAAGACGTGAAATGGTTTGATTGTTTTCAGCTGCGACATGCAACGCGTGAGACGAGGAATGGCTTCGCGAGAATGTTCCCGAGCTGCTCAAAGTTTCGAAGGTTCTTCGTGCCCAGAGTTGCCAGACACCGTATGAGCTTGTTTTTGGCAGCGTGCGCTTCCCAGTTGCTTCTCGGTGCTCGAGCTACGTTTCATGAGCTACTTTGTTACCACAAGTCACCAGCGTGCAGGCTAACGTTCTTAGTCATGAGAGTGTCTTTGTATTTCAGTTGCCGTGCTCAATGCCTAAACTGCTTGCTGGCAGCCAGTATCCTTCCCAGAAGGCCCAAGTCCCAACAGGTGCATACATTGGGGACCAACATGTTCGCAACAGATACTTGAATCGATAAGATTTTTGAGAACTGGCCTCCACGCATGCGCGGCAGGACGATGCTGCTGCTGTTCAACAGATGAGTGAAAGAATGCTGGCGCAGTATGGCCAATGGTTTGTGGTGCGTTGCGGCAAGCATCGGATGAAAACATTTGCGGCCATACTCGAGGACAGTTCGCAACATACTGCGCTTGTGAACAGGTGCTTCCTCGACGCGAGCATTTACTTCGCAGATTAAGCGCACGTGTTTAGCTTACTCTTCAATAAAGCTCCTTGCTTGACTTGTCCAGAATGGCTGGCAGTATGCTGACGAGAGGCTTGTGGAAGGTAGCCTTCGCTGTTTGCTTTAAGGGAAGAGTGATCGTTTAGACCCCACAGAAGTTTGGAAAGTTTTACTTCCTGCGTTTCTCGGGCCTTGGCCAGGCTGGCCAGACCATCAGCCTCCTTTTAATTAGGAAATACTACTATTGTTATGTTATTACGATTATTAGTCTTAGTATTGTTGTTATTATTATTATTACTATTATTGTGTTCATGGAACCTGCATGCATGATGTGCAGGACCATGCGCCTTTCGTAAGATGGATCGAGCAAGTCGTGGAGGGTACCGCCAGCATGTGTTACATGCATACAGGCATACGCCTTCCCGTGCCAAACAGTCTACCTAGAACAAGAAAGCCAACAGAACAGTTATGCACGACCTGGATGCAAACGAGCTCGATGATTGGGACATTGATAGGCTCTCGCCGTTCACCGATGTGTGAAGCGGTGAAGCGGTTTGAGACGGTGACCCATGCTCCTCACCATCCAAATCAGTGGTGTTATGAATGAATCAACAGCGTCTTTCTAGGTATCCCTGTATCTCTGAGCGACATCCGTTTTGTCTACTTCTTTTACGCCAGAGGCCATTCTGTGACAGGTGGAGATGCCTACAAGAACTACCAGCTATTGGCCGCCTACGCCCTTCAGCAGCGGGGCCAGGACATTCGAGTATATTCTAACTGATTAGTCTAGGGTAGGACTATATTTTTGTTTGGGTGCAGTTATTGTGAGGGAGGAGTCTCCAAAAGTTAGGGGTCCCCTCTCGGCGGTCCCTGCACTAAGAGGGTTGGAGCAGTTTGCTGGTATATATCAGGGGGGCCTTCATTTTGCGCGCTCGGCATTGCATCCTCTAAAGTAGTTGTGGCTTTGGTTGTATGTTCTGCATCCTACAGCTTGTTACTTTGCCATCTCGTTCCGGAGCACATGTAGCTAGAATTGGCATGGAGGTATGGACAAGCTATGGAAAGCTTCCAGGATGGAAAGCTTCCATGTCTTGTGTGTCATGGGGTTTGAGGAACAAGCGTGTGGCAACTTGTGTAGGAGTTATATCATCATAAGACCAAGGTTGAGATTTCATCATGCCGAGAGTCCGTAGGCAAACTAATCCGGCTGCTAGGATTCAAGCAACTGACGTCACTGACAGCACGTATTCAAAACTGCGCGTGACCCGGCCTGTGACAGTAAAGCCCATGCACAATCCATGTCAGACTATGAGAGTGTCAGCTATGTCGGAACACTGGCTGGCTGAGCATCATGATCCACGGGTTAGGCAGACCCGCGCGTGCTCGTGTCTTGAGTTTCACTTAGGTCCATGACAGGTCTCCAGTTGCAGGCTTACTTGCAGAACAGAGGAGCCACTGTTGAGGACTTGGAGCCGCCCCTTCTGGAAAGAAAGTCGAATCACACAGAAGTTTCAATCTCACTCATACAGCTTTCCCTGAACCTTCTATACGCAGAGGAGCCAACAGCCTCTCAGCCAACGGCGCAAAGCATGATGTGAGCTGGGCATGCGCGAAGGCTCCAAGTCTCTGCGAGTCAGAAATCAAACATAATGGTTGATACTACTACTACTACTACTACTACTACTGCTACTGCTACTGCTACTGCTACTGCTACTGCTACTGCTACTGCTACTGCTACTACTACTTCTTCCATCATTATAAGTACTACTATTACTACTATACGAGTACTGCTATTCTTATTTGTCCTATTAATTTTTACTATTTCAACAGCATCGCCCTAACACCAACTTCGGGTTGGTGCCAATCTCAAGCTAACCTGGCAGAAGAAGGGCCTTCCGGCGTGGACAATTGTGACAGCTCGGCCAGCAGCATGAAGGCCAGTATGTCTTTGTACAAAAATGAGCTCGGATGGCTACATGAGACAAGATTTTTAGCATTCCGCTTTCACTTAGAGATGTGTACTTGAAGGCGAATATCATCCGAGTTCGTGGGTAGGGCATCAACAGCTACACGAGCTGTTGCCTATCGAAGCCTATGGGGCGGTGGTTTTCCGGAGACCGACCCTTCAACTTTGCGGGGGTGACAGCAAGCTGGGGGCAAAAAAAGATCGACAGTTGGAACGCTCAAGGCATGATTGCGAGCCCAGCTTCATTCAGAGATACCCAAAGTACAGCAGGAGGGCATGGGCGCGCTTGCTTACAGGCACGTTCTCTAGCTCGATTAAGCTACCTTTCTGAATGGCTTGGTCACTTACTCCAGTCTCTTGCGTGCAGATAGCTCTCTTGCAGCAACCAACTGATTAAGTATTGATATGCAAGCCGGGCTGTTGACAGAACTGTATACATCGCTAGCGATGGGCTAGCCGAAAGGTGCGCAACTACAAGCATTCAACGTCACATCATGACCCCTGCAGTACGCATTGGAATCTTTGTGGCGGGTGGTGTGCGCACACTGAGGTTAATTCCCGAGCTCTACACCTAGCATTGTAAATTCGAAGCCTTGGAAGCAAAACCTTACCCCAGATACCCGCCAAATGTCAAACCACGGCTGTTCTTGGCCCAGTGTCCATCAAATCCTTGCGCTGCGCATTGTGGCGCTGACAGCAGGACCATCTATCACTTACATAGGCGGAAATCGAAATTGTTTGCAGGTAACATCCTACTTGCATTTTGCGTGACTTTGTACTATTCTACATCACGCTAGTACGTGGCAATTTGCCTACCTAGGGCAATTATCGAGAAGAGATGAGAAGAGCTTTGTCAGAGAAAGAAAGAGAGAGACTGGGAGAGAACTTAGTGTACTGTAGGGTTCTCTGGATATGCTCTCGTGTTGCGAAAGGTTGGCCGAGGGAGTGTAGCGGACAGTCGTTTCACCTCCCGTAGAAGGAGACAGGGTCAACGGGGGACTGCAAACCAGGGGGTTGAACCTCTGGGCTAGGTTTGTGATGTCTAGGTTCCGGGCCCTTGTTATGCAGGTTTGCAGTCCTCAATTCGTCAGTATCTCAGTTCTCCTTGGAGGGACCGCGGGCAATGCGAACATGGGGGCTCGAGGCGTGTGTATAGCATTGGAAAACACAATCTTTTGGAGAGGCGTGGTGCAGAAACCTGCCTCAGCCTCACGTCGGCTAGTAAGATGCTAGCAGGACTATGGGTCTCAGATGCCGCGGACAGACTTGACAAACATCTGCAAAAATTAGCATGCATTCCGAGAGACGTTGCACGCACGGAGAGGGCTGAGTTGTCCTTTATCCCATAATTTCCAGGCCCCTCAAGCTTTTCAATTTCAAAAAACAAGGGGGGTCCCCTCCCCAACAACGAAGGGTCTAACTTGGAGAGAAGATGTCAACCTTTGGATTTTGCCGATAGCCTGATTGTTCATATATACGCCAGATTTCTGCTACACACCACCCACCCTATTCTTCACGCGCTTCAAGCTCAAGAGGACATGGCGTCGCCGTCGGCCGTGTTCCTTAAGAAGCTGGAGCGGTGCTTTCCAGTGCAGTTCTGGGGTGCACGGTCATTTGGATCTCTTGGTTGACCAACATGGCCAAGCCATGATCTGAGCCTTAGCGGGTTTGCGGCGATGTTGAGACGGATAGATTTTCGTGCGCGGGCTTGGTATCTTTTGGTCGTTCATCCACATAATCCCCGGAAGCATCTTGGCATGGCTCACTGAATTAATACCCTCATGATGCCACATCATCCTTGGAGCCCCCAAGGGCTAGGAATCCCCCTAGGTTTGTGTGTGAGTGACTGTCAACACTTGCATATGGGGCAGCAAGGCAGCAGTGGTCCAGGAATTGCTGCTGACCTTTTCCAGGGAAAGCGGACTTGCCTTTCGAAATTTGCTAGGCAGGGGCAGCCGAATAAACACGTATAGGGAAGATCTCGATAGGCACATCCTATGCAAATCCTGAGGGAATTAAAGCCGAGGCTAAACCCAGCTTTCCAGGTTTGAGAGTCTGTGTGCAAGAGTATCACGGCCAACTAAAGTAAAGTCTAGAAATCTTGTAGTTTAAGCAGCACAATCAGAAGTAGACAGAAGATGCAGTTCAAGGTGCGGCTTGTGCTTGGGTGTTTTGTTAAAGTTAGATCCTCTACAAGATTGCCAGGAGACCTTCCTCAAGCGGATCCGAAAGTGGGATACAGAGTGCCTTGGCCTGGTCCGTTTCTGATGTTACAAAAAATCTGGCAAGGAAAAAAGCAATCCTCTGGTCCGATTTACTACAAGGTTCCTGAAAAGAATTGTTAATTTCTGTTTCCAACAATCCTAATGTTTAGCTGAAATTATAATTTCTACTGGGGCTTCAAATCCCTTAGAGTTTAGTTGCCATTGTAGACAACATGAGTGCTACGTAATATGTCCACTTAGTTGCCAAGCCTTCGGGTACTCATTTTTGTTTGGCGGATCAAGCCAGTCGTTGTACGTGAATGCCCCTTTGCTTTCTTCTGGATTTTTTCTCCAGCTTAAATGAGTACCAGAGCTCTGAGGGCTAAACTGTTCCTTTAACTACGCATACAACATCGACATGAGTGAAGTGCACATCTTCAATCCCAGTGCCCTGGTGATTTGATGAGATGTGCGGATGGAAGTAACGGAATAAGGGAACATATTGGGCTTATATGAGCTATAGTCTAAACTCCTTCAAGCGGAGTTATATAGGGGATTTTACAGGGGAGTCTTATAGGGGTTATTGAGGGGGACACAGGGGGTTTGGACTATAGCTCCTATAGGGATAATGGAAAAGATAACGGAAGCGGCCTGGACTCCATTTCGCCAAGACGGTGACCCGTGGTTGGGTACGGCCCCCACTCTGCGGCAGTTGGATACTACTTCTATTTACACTATATAGCTTTTAATATGACCCCTAAATATAGACTGTTACAGGGTGGGGGCAGTACCCAAAGCATTGGCTCCAGGTTCCTTTGCATCGGGAAGAACGCTGCTGAGGTCCTGCAGGGCTTGGATGTCTCGCTGGCAGTTGGATAACTGTTTGGTTGTCCTGCGAAGACATATCGAGACCTATATAGCTGCTTCTGTGCTGGGTGAGAAAGATTTGTGAGTGCATTGCACACTTGACGTCCTTTTGTTAAGGCCCTGCCTTGCACAGGTTTCGCAAAGTTTCTCCTCTATAAATCCCCGCGCTCGCACTGTGCTAAGTTTCAGGAACGGCTTAGAAACAAGAGGACTTCAAGTAGAAAGCCCAAAATACAGTGCAGCATTGGCAGTCAAGATTGCAACCCTTGAAGACCCAGGTTTTTGTTGCCTTGCCCAAAAAAGTGGAATCCCAAGCCAACATGAGAGTCTGCTAACTGCCGAAGTGAATGAAAGTCCTTACAAGCTGGACTTTTGAAAATGGCTTTGCACTTGGGGTTACGGTTAGTCTTCGTTGGAAAATCACACCTGCTGTGGGGTGGTCTTGCTGTGTCGGCATGGCTGTGGTGGCCGTCGGAAAGCTTCAGGTGTGGCCTTACAGACACCCCGGCCTGAATGAATCTCCTCTGAGTGTAGGATCCAAGAATTTGCGTTCAGAGCTTGGGTTCAGGGATTCCGGTTTGGACTCGTCCTGAGACATAGTCCCCCTTACGTAGATAGAATATGGGGTAATATTAGGGTTATATCGGGGTTATATGGGGATAATGGAAAAGAAAATGGAAACTACTGCATTGGAATGATTTTTCACCATGGCCCATCAGACTCTGAAACCCGACGCTGCGGAAGTTTGCCATGCTTCACCGTGTCAAAGCATTTACACTCTCCCAAACTAACATGGAAACCCATATAGTCCCCTTTTAGAAGGCCTGTAAGCTTTAAACGGGCCCTTTTTAGGTTTCCATGTTAGTTTCCGGGAGTGTAGATTGTATTGTAACGTGGGAACTAGCTCATCAGCTCCTACGCTAAACAAGATCAACGTTAGGGCCTGTTAGGGATCCTTTATTTTTTTTGGCCCTGAGTGGATGCGAGCCAAGAAGCATAAGTTTTCTGAGCATATCAACGCCTCCTTTAAAAAGGTGCTCAACAACTCTTCTCGGCTATCCGAACCCCCCCCCCCCAAGGCCTGAGCTGTCAGTTCTGGAAGTTCCTG
>CAJNIZ010029569.1:40804-56039 GCA_905231905.1 Symbiodinium pilosum | reverse complement strand
AAAAAATAAAACACGCCCCCCGCCCAAACAGCAAAAAAATATAACACCCGAAAAGCACAAACAAAAAAAAGACCAGACAACAAAACAAATAGCACTCTTACCGACCCCTGTTGTGAGAAATGGCCATCTTGTATGCTGTATTTCACGACACCTCACTAGACCTTGAACTGGGTTGCTGTTGAGGAATTTAATTTTAGATTACCACAATTTGGGTATACAGTGAATAATCGGGTGTGCTTGCTGTAGTAATTCTTGACAGCAATCCAGTAAACTCTCCAACGTCAGCAATGGATGAAGAGGCATCCAGACACGTCTGCCATGGACAAGGCAGGTGGGATGGTAATGGGATTTAGGGTTTGGGGTTTAGCGCCTGAATGAGTACCAAAACTGTTCAGTTGTAATCTTTATAATTATGGGAGTGTCCAGAAAACGGGAGACACTCTTGCGTGCCCCAATATACTATATTCTCCTGGTATATCTAAAGCATAGTATACTCTACAGTCCCAATGCTAAGCCTTAAACCATTGTTTAGTTGCGTCAGTAGGCAGGCAAGGGACCCTCCAGGGCCCCACTCCCGAAGATGCAGGTGCTGGGATCGCGCGTGAATCAGGTAGAACTCTGAACCCTAAACCCTTAGTACAGTGAAGAGCGGGAAATAAGTAGGAATAAGTCCCAAACCCTAAATAAGGGAAAGCACTGGGACGCAGAACGTGTTTCCGGACTGTACTGTATAGTTTAGGTAGCGTAGGGTGTCGTGTGCCAAGGATTTCTGCGATTCAGTGTGAGGTTGGCGGATTGGGGTTCACGGTTGGTTTAGAGTTTGATCACAGAATTCTCTCTAGACACAAGTCTCCCAAATTTTGATGTGGGAAGTTTCTCCCATATGCGCCTGACAAAGCCCTTGCATATTCCGTAATTTTCCAAAACAGTGGGACCCCAACATAGACCCCAATATACGAGAATCCTCATTATTGGGATCCCCAAAGTGGTGCCCCTAATTTTGGGAAGCCGCCAGTCCTAATGTCCCCATATCAGCCTTTCATCAGCACCCTAAACCCAAAACCCTCAAACCTAACCCGTATGATTGCCCACCTGGCATCTCGCCACCTAAACATTCATTTGAGCTATGGACTAAACTCGTCAAAGGGGGATTTATACAGGTGATTAGAAAGGGAAGTATTATAGTAGGGGTTATTAAAATTATGGGTGAGTCTAGGAGTATGGACCTTCAACCATAAATCTTAAACCCTAAACCCTGTATTATATGGGTGATTAAAGGGGGATTCTAGTGGTGCGGACTAGAGCTACTAGAGCTCACTGAACCTAGGAGATTCGAAGGTAGGGTCGAACACTCCAGTGGCCCCGAGCGTTGGTTCAAAACCCTAAACTCTACACCGGAGTTGAGAGGATTTAAGCTCCAGGGCACACATCAAGGTTAACCTGGGTTGCTGTTAAGGAACTTAACCTAAGTTACTATAGTAAGGAAGCCCTCTTTTTTTACTACTCACCCTATTATGTAGCTTAATTCAAGTTCCTTAACAGCAATCCAGTCAAGGGTGAGGGTTAGGAGGCTAGGGCGGCTTGGAGTGTACGGGCTCAGGGATTCAGAGCATCCTTCATGGGTCCTCTGAATCCTAAACCCTCTTTTAAGGTTTAGGGTTTAGGATTCTCCCCCCCCTATCCCTCAATGAGATTAATTAAGCGGGAACCGCCCTAAACTGTAAGCCCTAAACCGTCTGTTCATGATTTGGAGGTTGAGGGATGGAAGGCTTTGGGCTTCAGCCCAACATCGCAAGTCCAGGAAATTCTCCCAAATTAACTTTGTGATGCATACCTGAACCCCCAAGGTATATGCGGCTGAAGGTTTAGGGTAATGATAATGGCACTTTGAACTGTTGCTGGGGCTCGTGGATCATTATCTTACATACTTTTGAGGTCTAGGTAGCAGGGAAAGAGGGAAGCCCATAAATGTAGAGACTAAAACGCCCTAAGCCCTAAACCCTAAGCCCTAAGGACTCCTACTGCATGGATCCATTCCCTCATTCCCAGCTGTACTACTGGTTCAGGGTTTGGGGCACGGCCGTAAGGGATTTTTGGGGTATATCATGTACTATAGTTACCTGGGCTCTATGAGGAGGGAAAGTGGAGCCAGGCAAACCTTCACATTGGATACATCGGTTTCTACACTCGCCCACAGTCCAAACAGGACGTGCGTGCAGCTCATTTGGAAACTTCGAATGGACTTCTGGGTCCTTATCTTGTCTGCGCGGTAGAGGGAGCGTCCTCGGACAGGGCGGCTTCACTAAGGCATGTAGAGCATCATCAGGGTCGCAGGATGCCTACCACCCCAACTCTAGGTGGGGAAAAACTTTAAAAGTGTTATAACCAGGCAACCACAAAGAGACCCTTCTCTACCCTAAATCCTAAACTTGGGATTAGGGCGACGCTGAACCTTTAACCAGGTACTGGAGCGTGAGCAGGAAATCGATGAAATGCCGCTTAAAGACTTGGAGCACGCATGCAGGACAAGGTTTTCAAGGTTTGAACTCTGGGGTTCTGAGGCCAGTTGGGGTTTGCTGAAATTTGGGATACGTTTTCGGATCCCAATAACAGAGAATATAATGTTATGGTGTCTATATTGGGGCCCCCGGCTACTGAAATACAATTTCCTGGAACATTCTGCACCTGAAGTGGGTTTGAAAAATGGGGTTCGCATTGCAAGGCTTTGTGAGTATGATCTTGTGTACCCAAGCAAGACAAGGACTAAATTTCTCGGTCCCCGTCACATACCCCAAGACTCGATCGTCCTTAGCGTATTGACTCCTTGCAGGGGCCCTCTTCATTTTAAAGTTTTAGGCGGAATAAGGAACAAGCGTGATCAATTTCCCACTGTGCTCAATATCCCTCTCTCATGAACATATAGTCCCCCTTAAGTAGATAGAATATGGCTTTGGGGTAGATTATAATAGGATCCCCATATACCCCATATTCTATCTACTTAAGGGAGACTATACCCTAAAATCATATCAGGGATCCTAGTACAATTTCAGTCCCAGCCTTGATAAAGGGATATTGGGCTCTCGGGGCTAGCAGTAAAGAGTCAGCTTAGTGTCGTTTAATGGTTGCAAAATGAAGAGGATTGAGGCCGAGTGGAGGTTCGAGTGCTCCCATCTGGAGGTTCAGGTCAACTATCACCCAAAACTTATAACACAATAAAAAAAAGCTGCCTAAGTCAGTTAACGTGGTTATAGTGGAGTCACATATAAGTACCAAGTATACGTAGGTGATAGTCATACCTTTAACCTCCTCGCATCCTCGCAAGGAACCCGTCATGTTATCAGAGCTTGAACTTTGGCATCCCGCGGCATTGACAAAGAGGAAGAATGATTAGAAATGGGAATGCCAACGCTACAACAGGTCTCGCAGAATGCCATCAAACCTTAGCCCAGTGTTCTGAGAGCCCTTGATTCATTCTTCACACTCCTGCATCTAGAGGGCATTTCACAACAATATTCCCTATGGAATCTAAAAAGGGATGTCCATAGTCGTCTCATAATCCCTGTAAATCCTTTGGGTCCCTGGGTCCCCACAACCCCACAATTTTCAGAAACTCTCAAAACCTGTTTTTGTGGCAAGGAGTGTCAGTGTGGACTTCGTCAACCTGCCTGAAGACAAGAAGGACCTGGACATCTTGAGGATCAGAGTTGGCCTAGGATCGGGCACTAGACACACAAAATCTTCTTGAGGCAGGGATGTGGGGTGAACATGACTCCCTGCCATTCCCATACTGCAAAGCGTTTGCCAGGCCCATAATCATCAGATCAAAAAAACCATCATATCCCCTAATGCTTTTTTAGTCAGCGCTGCGGCTCAAACAAGATGGTTCCAACCCTTCAAAAGAAGCTCAAAGTATCTTTACGCTGCCCCCCCCGAATTTCAAAATGACTATAGTAACCCACAGGTCTCCTAGTAACCCGAAAGCCTATGAAAGGAGCTAGCTGAGCACTCCAAGCTGCACGACACCAAGACGGTCGAGACGGAGCAACCAAGCTCAGAACTCTTGGGTTTAGGGTTTAGGGTTTGAGGTCTTTGCTGTTCAGGATTTGGGGGCACATGGAATGTTGGGTTAAGGGTTTAGGGTTTGAGGTCTTTGGTGTTCAGTGTTTAGGGGCCTACGGGAATCGGGGCTCATATTGAGGTGTACAGTTATTCTTAGTGGGGTGTGGGATTGAGGGCTCAGGGCCCCTTTGCGGGTTTTGAGGGTTTCTCAAGCCTAGGGCTCAGGATTTTTGAAATACGGCCTAATTACAAGTTAGGGTGCCTTTTTGTAAGTTGGACATTACTTTTGATATGCAGCGTATTAGGGCGGGTTCAAAAAACGGGCCCACTCAAGACTAGCCTGATGCAACATAGCAGTTTTGAATGCTTGTTTCCAGTATGTCGCCCCTAAAGTCTACGTATCTTATATACTCCTACATGTTTGTATAGCCTTACATGTCCTAGCATTGCCCTACATTCCTTATATACCGCCCCTGCAATCACTCACTATGACTTGCTTGGCATGTCAAACCGCTTCCCAAGGTATAGGGTACACAAGGTAGTGCAAGATTCCCTCCATACACAGTATCAGCTGGAGTGTAAGCTCATTAGGGCTTAGGGCTCCCTAAAGCCTAATCCCCAAACCCCAAAAGCCCTAAGCTGTACCCTGGATTTCCTGTCCACTGGTGGACGCCAAAGCATCGAAGCATTATCTTGTGCGTAGATGGGTCAGTGGGGTCTCGTAAGTATACTTATGACCGCTATAAGCCCGATCCACATATTATGCTACCTGCTAAATTCTTCTGACTCTTCAAGTATTCGACCCCTGACGTTCTAGCTTTGTTCGGCCCTGTCATCGTTTAGAGCTTGCAGGAGTAGGCTCAAACATATCTTTTTTTATTTTCATAACCTTTCCTTCATCCCCAAATACTTCCTATAAAGCCCATGAAAACATTGTGTATAGCGCCAAACCTACATTAGCTTAAGGTTTGGGGTGCAATTCTAGGTCAAGGTCTTAAGCCCATGCCCAGATTCAAGAGTGAAACTGTGAGCGGATGAGATCTAGCACCACCTTTAACACCCCAGCCCAAACCCAAAACCAAATATTTTGGGAACCCGAAATCCCTAACCCTAGACCCAGATACACTCTTCGTGCATCACCGCAAGACTCTGAAGGATTTCCTATCAAAAATTTGAATACGTAGCTCTGTATGTTAGTGTAACGCAGAAGCGGCCGCATGTATATTTATATGCGTATATGTCTGTATATGTGTGCATATATATATATATGTACATACACATGTGCGTATGTATACGTGTTTATGCCATACGCTTCACAGAGTCTACCTCTGGGCTTGCTGTAGTTTGAGGGATGCCATCGGGAACGCCCCCTAAGACCAAACCCTAAGCCCTAAACCCTAAGCTCCTAAACCCTAAACCCTAAGCAAAACGTAAACCCTACGCGCCTGAATCCTAAGCACCTAAATCCTAAACCCTAAGCACCTAAACCCAACCATTTCGCAAGGGCCCAAGCCTTTGAGCTTGTTTAAGCAAACCTTCCCACAACATCCAAGGTATGCTGAGCAGGTGGCTGAAATCAGCAGGCAACTAGGGGCTCTGGTCCCAAGAAATGTCTTGGGCACTGCCCCACTCATAAACAGTTGGATAATATTCATATACATGTATATATATGTGTGTGTATACTTATATATATATATAGGGTTTAGAGTGTAGGGTTTAGGGTTATATATAATTACCCTTAACATGTCCCTTGTCTAGACTGTTAATGAGTAGGGGCAGGACCCAGGGTATAGTGTTCAGGGATAGACTTTAGGAGGACCCCCCCCCCCACCCTGTAATAGTAGTATCATAGGCTCATAGGAATATACACTGACCCTAATATAATCACCATCCTCGCTTATAGTCACTATTACTGGGTAAGATATGGGCTATAGTCTTAACCCATTAAAGGGGGTAATATAGGGGATTATATGAGGTTGGGGTTTAGGGTTTAGGGTCTAAACTCCTTGAAGGAGGGTTATATAGGGGATTCTATAGGGGAATATTGTAGTGGTTATTAAGAGGGGTACCAGGAGTTTAGACTTCACATAAGGGAGCTTCCAGGAAAGGTGGGGATCCCTTTTAGGGATTGCGTATAGGACGGATTATTACATTCTTGGGTCCAGGTTGGGGACCCCTTTCTGGATCTCTATCTTTGTAATACATTCGGTCGTCGAAGCCAACCCCCCTTCTTGGTCAGAAAAACATAGAAGTTGGGTACAGCCCCCCTCAGCAACAGTCTATATTAGGGGTCCTATTAAGGGCTATATATAACCCTATTACCATTATTATCCAACTGTTACTGAGGGGGGGCAGTACTGAACATAAAAGTATAGTCTAGTTGCACAGCAAAGATGGCAGGGTAAGGGTTTAAAGGGTAGGAAAGTTGGGTGCGTATGACAAAGCTGGACAGAAGAACCCTAAGGGCGCCCACAGCAAGATGCGACAACTCAAAAGAGGGAATTATTGATACAGTTGGGTATTGGTCTAAATTCCCTATAATACGGGGTCCTATATTTGGGTTCCCATTCTAATACGGGGCCCTGTATAAATTTCCCCCATTTTGGGAACAGTAATTTAGGGAAACTACCAGTTGCTATTCATGTTCTTCTTAGCATTGTTATGAGATCATGATTCTTATCATTTTTGTAGATAATAGTCGTGTTGCTGCCCAAACAATGGAATCCTGGCCCAAACAAACCTCGCTCCTTTGTCGTGCCCCTGATTCCGCGCAGGGAGTTGGAGGAGCTTAATCCAAACATGTCGCGTGCTCAGGCGGTGTACTGATGAGCTTTTGCCAGGTCTTTGGTGACTTTCAGCAGAACTCCAGGGCTTCAACCCTACAAAATATGTTTTTTTTTCCTAAATGGGGGGCGCAAAAAGCTAGAATCCTTATGATGGTCATGCCCAAAACGGTCCCTAGTTTCGGAAACCATCTTATAAAGGCTTCAGCTTTCAAATGGCAGCCTGGAAAACCGATTTCTCAGCCTCCAAAGGTTCGCCCAGACCTCCCCCAGCACCAGGGTGAGTGGGTAAATGAATCCCCGCGCATTGTTCACAACAGTCTCCATATGTATACCTGCAAATGCCTCTAAATGCATTTCCCCTTTCATAGGGTGAGCACTTGAAACTAGTACTTATAATCAAGTCAGTCATAACGATACTGCGGACCTAAGGGGGTTATAAGCCCTAAACCCTAAACCAGATAGTTATAGGTTGGGTACTGCCCCCCCCCAGCAACAGTTTATAGTAGGGGTCCTATTAAGGGCTATATATAACCATAGAAAAACTATTATCCAACTGTTACTGAGGGTGGGCAGTACTGAAGTTATAGGTACAACTGGCCAAAGAGCCCCAGGGCTTAAACCAAGGCGAGCAATCCAGGAGTGCGAGGTTGAAGAGGGCAAGTTGCGAGAGATCAGGCAGGCATATGGGCTGGAGTCTAAACTCCTTAAAGTGGATTTATTTAGTGGATTATATAGGGGACTACTATAGGGGATATTAAGGGGATACTAGGAGTTTAGACTATAGCTCATATAGGGCTATAGAATAAACTCCTCAAAGGGGACTTAGGGTTTATTGTTTAGGGTTACATGGGGGATTATATAACTCCTTTAATTTAGGGTTTAGGGTTTAGGGTCTAAACTCCTTAAAGGGGGGGTATATAAGGGATGTTATAGGGGATTATTATAGGGGTTAGTACGGGAGATACTAGGAGTTTGGACTATAGCTCATGCAGGGCTTATTTTTAGGGCATTTCTAGAATTTAGGCATATAGGGTATAGCTTTTTGAGCGCTTCGGCAGACATACGGCATTTTTCAAGGGTTTCGGATTCAGGTGGATCGATTTGGCGAATAGGTGTGTGGAAAGGGAGGAACCCTAAACCCTAAACCCTAAACCCCAGGTCACAGGATCCTCCAAGCTGTACCCACAACCCCTCATGGTGGGTATCTAGGGTATATAGATATGTCCTCTTCCAGCACCCTCCTGTACCCTTAAATAAATAGGTGTACATGATCCTGAATGGTGGGTACACAGGATATATAGAGGGTAGATGGAGGGTCTAGGGATAGAGGGTTTGCAAAGCAGGTGTTCCCCACACTGCGTCCCACCCGAGCCTTAAAAAGCGGCCATCAGAAGTGGTAGTTTGCATAAATACTGCGATCCCAAAATGGATCCCAATGCACTAGGGTTTAGGATCTAGGGCATAATCCTTATCATATGCACCCCCCAGGAAAGGATTACACATTTTGGGAGTTGGAATTTTTGAGGCCCCCCCCCCTTACTTTGAGAAATGCAGGTGGATTTGTAGCCTTATGCCCTGCAGACCTAGCTCCCCAAAACTGACAGGGAACCCCATATGAACTATATTTAAAAGATCTTATATAGGGGATTCTATAGGGGAGTATTTTGGGGGTTATTAAGGGGGATACTAGGAGTTGAGATTATGGCTCATATGGGGCGGTTTGGGGTTCAAGGCTTAGGGTTTAGGAGTAGGAGTTGCTGAAAACTCGGCCGCGGTTTAGGGTTTAGGGTTTTGATTCCTATATCCCTACCGGGCAATTTAAAGCGACCTCACCCGACCTCACCCCAAATGGTGGTTTATATAGGGCCTCATATAGGGAGTAGTACCCAAATGGCCTTAAATTTTGGGAATTGAAATTATTCTAAATTACCCTGATCCCTAGCATCGCCATAGGCGGCCCCCCTTCCTGAGACACCGCTGTAGCCCGGTCTTGCTAGAACCCCTTCTCAGAGTCCCCGGGAGCACAATAGCCCGTTCATAAGGAAGATGCCTTGAAGCATTTTAGGGATCCTTGCGTAGATGGGGCTACTTTGGGTACTGCCCCCCCTCACTAACAGTTGGATAATAATCATAACATGGTTATTTATAGCCCTTAATAGGACCCCTAATATAGACTGTTACTGGGTGGGGGCAGTACCCAAGGGCTACTTTCCTTCATTAAGGCATATTGGGCCTCTGGGTCCATGTTTTTTTTTTTTTGCGGGGGTATCTCCGCAGGTGTGCAGGGTATCACTGAGAATTGGAATCCCTTGGGCGTCTTAAGATGTTGTATTGAGAGAATGTTTCTTGATGTAAAGTTGGCTGGAACAAGCTGTGGGAATGCGCTGACTGCGCGGCTGGTCGAAAAAGGCCGATCGCTCTGACATATAGGGATGAAGGGTAGGCATGTCGAGTATTGGGCTAGGCCGCTGGCTGAAAAGTTCCATGGAATGGACTTAACGCTAAAGCACTGAGAGAAGTTGAAACATGAAGTGGACAGATGTACATACTTCTCTTCCTATGCTTACTTACCCTCCCCAAATTCAAACAGAATCTCGTATCTCTTTGAAAGGACAGCAGTCTAAATCCTCTCCCGCTAATATTAAACCCCACACCCCCAAATATTAGATAATTACTCCCGATATACTATAACACATCACAACGTAGAGTAATTGATATTGGGAGGGCTACATTAGGGGCTAGGGATAAGGATGCTTCAGGGTCTTCGTATTGTGGATGCAGGCGCGAAGCGGACAAGGCGAGCCTCGAAAGCCAGCGACTGCTGCGCGAGTTCGAAGCTGTGAAGGCCACGACTCTAAACCCCAAAGGTTTTCGGTTTGAGACCCAAACCGCAAGAGTTCAGGGTCAGGTTTGCAAGCTTGGGGCCTAAGGACTAGATTGGGCTTAGGGCTTTGAGGTATACGAGTCATGTGCAGGGCATAGGGTTCTTGAATGCAGTGTTTGGGGTTCAGAGTGCGAATCTAGGATTCCCGGTTTGTAGGGTCCGGGGCTTAGGCCTAAGGATTCCAGTCTACTAGGGCTCCGGATTTCAGATTCCCAGAGAACCCACCTAGACCCCCAAGTACCCTAAAATAGGATCTGTGTAGGTCCTGTTTGTGGATACTTACGGTCTGTAGAGGGTACTTGGGGGTCTAGGCAGACCCTTTTGATCAAGGAATGCGCATGCTGATATTCGGGTTTGCGGTTCCCAGACAGAACCCCATGCCTCTCCAGGAACGATTCTTCAAATAGCTTTTAAAGTGTAATGTACACCCCTAATTAGCAACCCTCGCTTTAAGGGCCCTAATAGTAGTATATATCTGAATCATTCCTATCATCGGGAGGGGGTTTATTCATCAGGGGTCTACATGACTCCTCCTACATCGAAGATCTTTTCAGGGGATTTTCGAGAAGGAGGACTTGGAACCTGTCAGACTTGTCATAGTTGGGGTAAACCCTAAACCCTAAACCCAACTGGGCCGATTTTTCTCAAGCCGCCTAAGCCCTAAACCCTTAGCGTCTATGCCATCAGCTTTGGGTATTTCGAGCTGCAACATTGCTAGCGTTTAGGATACCCTATCCCAGAGGGTCCATGTACCCAATGGTTCGGTACTTGGGTTTTGGGTAATAGTAGCTATAGTATTGGTTTTGGGTAAGTATATGGTTATTAGATACTTGAACCCTTAGGGTATCATATCTCTGCAAGAAGATTGCTTTGGACCAAGCAGTCTCTAAGAGGTCACACGGTCGTATTGGCCCGTGATGTTTGGGGCCACTGGGCTCTTGGTGAGAATGTTCGAGTCTTATAAACATGCCACGACTGCCTGTGCTCTGAGGGTTGCATGGTTGGAACGACTTATTCGTGAGCTTGTACAATGTCATGTTCTAAAACTTAGGGTATGTCGGACGTAGCCTTGTTCAGGAGATCTTGGCCAAGTGCTTGGCAAAGTTTGCCTTTTTGGGTAACTGGGAGCGCCAGGTGTAACTATACAAATACATCCCGAAGGGTCCAAGGACCCAAATAGCAGGGTTTCAGGGCCCAAATACCATTCATATTATGGTATTTGGGGGCCCTAAAACCCTATATTATTTGGGTCCTTGGACCCTTAGGGCATGACATTATACAAGATTACGAATGACGAATAACCCTTTCCAACCAGGCAACCCTCAGAACACGGGCAGTCGATCGTGGCATTTCGATACGACTCGAACATTCTCACCAAGAGCCCGGTGGTCCCAACACCACGTGCCAAGACGACCGGAATCAAGTTAACATAGGGAACTATCCCCGCCCCCTCCTGCCTGCCCCAAACCGTCACAAAATCCCACGGTCCAATACGCACGTGCCTTGCACTAAGAGACCAAATACTTCATAATCACCTACTTACCCAAAAACCAAACCTGTAGAAATACCACTGGTGCCAATTATTGGGCCCCAGGGAATACCTGGGGTCAAGGAACTGAGCATGTATACATCCATCTTTAAGCCATATAGTAACCTGATGTACCCGCATTTTTAACCTACTTACTAAACCGCCTTGACCCTGCAAGCAGCGTCATGCAGGCTGAGCGTGTCTCCCGATTCATGAAGTGCTTCAAACACATCGAGGACAGCTCCCCTGGTAGTCTCCATGAATAGGGGGATCCCTTGAAAGGGCTTATCGCGGAACATAAAAGCATGTAGGGATATAAGTGTATATAGGGATTGATAGGGGCTTGTTCCTCCATAGAACTCAATGTTGGGAATACCACAGAATCAGATGGAAAGAGAAATCGAGCTATATAAAGGTTTGCATAACTGGGGGGCCCCGATATATACATATATATATATACCCACTTTGGGATCAGGGTTTAGGGTTTATATGCCATGAGGTTGGTACAAGGCCTAGGGATCCAATTATCCAAATAATGCCTCCATAGGACCTTAAAGTCTGTATACTTAGATTGCGCTAGTTGGATCCCTAAACCCTAGACCATTACCTCCATTGGGCTATGTGGATCCAGGGAAGTAGCTGTGTGTTTGGAGTAACCAGTGCCTTTGAAGACAGTGCTGGCAGAGAAAGTTGAACGCTACCATGCTGAGGCTCCGAGTAGTCTCCGTAAGAGTTTAGGGTTACCCATAGCTCCATCTACCTACAGTTTTATGGGTTCTACCTACTAATTAGGGATTAATTTGTAATAAACCTTAGATGTGAGTTTCCATTTTCTTTTCCAATTACCCTACAAGGCCCATGTAAGCTATAGTCTAAACTCCGAGTATCCCCCTTATTAATCCCTATGATACTCCCCTATAATATAGTCCCCTACATAACCGCCCTTACCCTAAACCCTAAACCCTATCTATCTATGACTGCTCTATCTATCTGTATATATATATATACATATATATGTACGTATGTCTGTATACATAGTCCCTATATACCTCCCTTTAAGGAGTTTAGCTATAATCCCTATATATATGCATATATATAAGGAGAGGATCAAACCCTACCACAAACCCTAACCCCTAAACCCCTAAACCCTAATCCCTATATAAGAAGGAGAAGATCAACCCCTAAACCCAAAACCCTATAAATCCCAATTTGAAAAAGGAGAAGATCAACCCCTACTACAAAGAGTTGACGGCCTACGACGGCTTCGAGGGTGGATCTGCTCAGAGCTCAGCTTACGTTGGGTTAGCTGAGAATGAAGGAATTAAGGGGGACACTAGGTGTTTAGCCGATAGCTCATATAGGGTTGGGGTTTAAGATCTAGAGTCTGGGGCTTAGGATTTGGGTCTAGGTTTTGGGGAGGAGGGTTTCAGGTTGCTCCACTCCAACCAAGACCCCTTCTCAAGGATTTGGGTTTAGGGTTTGGGGGCGCTAAACCTCACTTGCTTCCTCCATGACGGGATCCGAAAACCGTGGCCTCTTCCCCCAGCCCTGTGCCTGGAAACTCGTTTAAGGGATAGCTATATGGGAGGTTTAGGGATTTTGCATTGAAAAGGCAGAATCAAATTGAAAGAAATTGGAAAGTGAAATGGGTACTGGGTTTATACAGGGGTTTATATAGGATAATTTATAATTCTATGTTTCTGGCGATGTTATCAAGGTCCCTGTAAAGGAGGGAACATTGGAAATACGCTTCCTTAACAGGAGATCCTGGACACGACGGGGCCTAGGTTATGGCCTTTTTGGCCGGCCGCCATTTTGAACAACCACTTGGGGGTCAGTGGGACGCCAAGTTCACTCACACTCCAAGTACAAGCCCTAAACCCTAAGCCCTAAACCCTAAACCCTAAACCTCCAACCCTGAGCCCTAAACCCTAAACCCTAAACCTCCAACCCTGAGCCCTAAACCCCACGAATTGTACCTCGCTAAGTGGGGGTTTCCCAAAATTCGGGGTACCATTTTGGGGGTCCCCATAATAAGGACTTTAGTATATTGGGGTCTATATTGGGATCCCCTTATTTTGGGAAACTACCAAGTCTCAACGCCTCCTAGGTCTGAGCCTGGTTGGACAAACTTGCGCTGTCCCATAGATAGGGTCCCCAATACGTATTGTTTAGGGTTTAGGGTTAAGGTTTAGGGTTCAGGGTTATGTCATAACCCTTTTTATGAGGAACCCCAGAAAGGGTGCCCCTAATTTTGAGAAACCCCATATGTCATGGATTAGTCCAGGCCTATCTCGACCTGGATGATGCTGAGGATATGCTGGGTAAGTTTCAAGGTTACCTTGAAACCTAAGGCCTCAACCCCAAACCCCTAAACCCTCAGCCCCAAGGGATATTCGTAGAGGATTCTGGAGTTGATATATCGAGGTTTCTAGAAGGACTACGGGAGTGTTATAACAGGGGCTTCAGGGGTAGGCCATTTAGGGTTTAGAGTTTTAGGGCTTGGGGTCTCTTGTTTGGGGTTTAGGTTTGGGTTTGTGGTGATTTGACAGGGTAGGCGTGCATGTGGGTCAGGGTAAGCCGGCTGGTGGTCTTCCAAGAACATATGGTTACAGGTAAAAGCCCAAAACCTAAACTCCTGAACCCCCAGACCCCGAAGGGTTCAGGGTTCAGGATTGAAGGTTTAGGGGTTAGGGCTTATTCCCTTCAGCTGAGCAACTAGGGGGTCCCTGACAGAAGGCCTCAGCTTCGGGTGACATCCTGGCTAGCTTCACCAACCAGTGTCAGCCAGCCATGCTTCTCAAATTTAGGGTCTAGGGCTTAGGGTTTTGCCATTCTATTATCTCTCATAGGGGCCCCCAATAGAGTCCCCACGCAATCAGATCATTGTAGTAGACAGTGTCCTTAAATCACAGCCTGAAGGCTCAATTCAGGTAATATCTATAGACTTTCGGGCCCTGTGTCGGTATTAATTATAGACTTAGAGCCCTAAGCCCTAAACCCTAAACCAGCGTCACCTTGAACAGTTCCACCCTCTGGGGTTCCATGGTTCCTGGCCTGCAGTGAATCTCAGACACTGCTCGGAGGGTCAGGTTTAGAGTCTAAGGTTCATATTTATAAGGTGTATATAGGGTTTAGGGTGTAAAAAGGGTTTAGGGTTTAGGGTTTATGTAGGGTTTATTGTTGAGGGTTTATGGAGGGTTCAGGGTTTATGTAGGATTTAGGGTGTATATAGTGTTCAGGGTTTAGGGTTGACAGAGCGTCGAAGTTTTGAACCTGAGGTTTAGGGTTCGGGGTTTACCCAGGAAAGCCTTGTATGTGTCCTCATGGGCACCTAGAAGCCCACATAAACACGAAAAAACAGCTCACACCTTAGGCCAATACTTCCAATCCTAAACTCCCTAAACCCTAAATCCTAAACCCTAAATCCTAAACCCGAAATCCTAAACCCTAAATCCTAAACCTTAGACGCTAGAACAGGAGCCTTACAATGGTGGAATCACCTTCACAGCTTGCCCGCCGGGCAAGCGGTCTTGACCTTGGACCTGGGATTGGCCCCTCGAGAGCTCAAGATCTTTTCATTCAGGACTCCACCCTCCATGATGCTATATCCCTTAATATTCCTTCATGAAGGACTGTACCTTAAATTCTACGAGATTCCTTTATATCATTTCAGATGTATGATCTAACTGAGGGAGAGTCCTTTGCCCTGGCGAGGAGACAACCCCCCCAATCAGGATTCAGGATTTCAGGGTCGAGTGTTCAGAGTTTTGAGTTTAGGGTTTGCCGTTTAAGGCTTCGGGTGTAGAGGGCTATGCAGTTCCCTGTTCGCTTGTGTGTCGAGCATGCCTCGGGGTGGAAAGTCCAACCTTTAGGGTTCAGCGTCCAGGGTAAGGCACAACAGCATAACAACCAAACATCACAAATTGAGCGCCATCAGCGAAGAATACACCATAATATACCACAGTATACTATATT
>CAJNIZ010029569.1:14431-28038 GCA_905231905.1 Symbiodinium pilosum | reverse complement strand
GTGGGTGGGTGTGGGTGTGTGTGTGTGTGTGTCATGCTTGTGCTAAGTGATTGCGAAGGTTGTACTTTAATTTTGGAAAGATCCCACACAGGGGTCAGGTGCGAATCCTGATCTTTCGTAACTTACTTGAAGGCTCTATATGCGCACCACTATGATAAGTGTTTAGTTTTGAAGGTTTATAGCTAGAAGTTTTGAAAGCGTAGATTCGTGCAGAAAACGCCATGGACAACGAAATAAGAACTGAGCTTATAAACCTTAAGCCCTTGCATATGTGTTTTTAGGCAATCGGTCCGAGTACCACATCTTTAAGGGCATGGGACTTGGGGAATAGGAATCGCATAAATTATCATTCTGAGGCTAAGCACATGTATATACGGAGTAGTTGGACCATGCCCTAAACCCTACTGCATGCTCAAAATTTGCGTGTGGAGCTGACCCTTTCCCCTCCTGTTAAACAGCCCCTATAGCAAAGACTCGGTTATAATCAATATGACTGGTATAGTGTCTCAAGTTTCGGGGGTTGGGCCTGAACTGCAAATGAGGGGGCAATGACGTTTACGAAGCCGGGAGGACTGGCACCGGGCGCCTTAGGAATGTCCCTGCGCCGCTACTCACTCCGTACGCACTCGCCCACTCACCCACTCGCCCAATACCCTCTAATTTAGAAGTATGCTTTGCAAGATATGAGAATCCCCAGTACGCTTTGGGGTATGCTCCTTACTTGAGGGGTTGAGGGACTCTCTGTGTCTTGCCAAATGCGGGGCCCCAATCAAAGCTTCCATTTCATTGTCCATGTTTTTTGGGGCCATCCCGAAGCCCCTAGAGTTCGGGCTTAAGGTTTAGGCCTACACCCTAGACCCTAGACCCTACGTAAACCCTAAGCCCTAAACCCTAATCCCTGAACCCTAAACCCTAAAACCCTCAACCCCCCAACCCACTGGGATGTCCATTCCTTGAGCCAGAAGGTGACTGCGAGCGACACTTTGGCAGAGCTCGGCTGATCCTTCATCTCTCTTTACCGTAAGGGTCCCAGGTTTTAGAGTTTAGGATTTAGGATTTAGGGTTTAGGGTTTTAGGGTTTAGGGTTAGGGTTTAGGGTTTGGGGTGTAGGGTTTAGGGTTATATACTCACCCCAACAACCGCATCATAATGACCATTACCCGAAGCCCAAGTACCTAATTGTTGGGTACTTGGACCGTCTGGGTTGGAGTACTCCGAGGTCTGTAGTCTCCTTAGGACTTTTTTAGTTTTCTTATAGTATAAGCCTAAGGAACCATTTATAAATCATATTTTATTCTAGGTCTGAGGGGGACTACAGAAGTTCTCAGGTTCAAGTTTATCCAAGCTCTTTGTAATCTAGCCCCTATATAGCCCCAGTCCCAAGTTCCTTGGTAGTAGAACCCCTTTACAATCCCGATGTCGATTTCGTTTTCCATTCTCCATGTGATTCTGCAATATTTGGATCTATCTTTGGGGGACAAAGGGACTTGGCGAGTAAACCCTGCACCTGAACCTGAACCCGGAACCTAGAATCCCTAAACCCTAAACCCATGCTATGGCTTAAAATCTCCAACCCTGAACCCTCAACCCTGACTTTGAGCTAAAGCCCCCTCCACAGCTATATCCCCATCATGCTACGTACCCCAGTAGTATTTTTTTTTCACTTTTTGGTTTGGGGTCTCCTTATTGAAGCTGAACAGTAGGAAAAAACGGTACCCTTATTGCCAAGGGGTTGCTGCGGAACCTAGATTAACCCACTTACTAAGTCCCCCTGACTCTCCACGTGGACCAAACAAATCCCTAAACCCTAAACCTTACCTAGACCCCCCCAAGTACCATAAAATGGGGTCTATGTAGGTCCTAGTTGTGGTTACTTAGGGTCTAGAGAGGGTACTTGTGGGGTCTAAGTAGAACCTAAACCTGAAACCGCGTATGGTGAGCTTATGTAATAGTAACAACATGGCTTTCCAAGGCGTCGGTCTGAGGTTCGAGTTAAGAATTCAGGGTCCCAAAATCCTAAACCTTAAGCCCTAAACCCTAAACCTCGAGCCCTAAACCTTAAACCCTAAACCCTAACCCTATGTGAACACCATCCTCGGATTCCTGCACGAGAAAATTCGACAGCCCAAAGACTGGGCTTGTAGGGGAGGAATCAGATTCGTCAGGATGCGCGAGTGGCCTCAAGCGTGAATTTCAATCCTACAGAAGCAGCTGCCATACTAGTAATGAGCATAGCAATCCCAAAGAATCAGAGATCGTATTGCGCTAATGATGTCCTCGTTCAAGGCGTTTCAGTGTTTAAGGTGCTATCCTGCAACTTAGATCACACGAACGCACTTTCAGACTCTACGTGCAAGATCTTCAGTTGAGTTTGCGCATGGAATACTTCGAAATGAGATTGGGTTCTATGCATCGCGTTTTTGCGTGCTGGTGACAAATCCGATCCCAGGCTCCTGTACCACTTCTATTGACCTCCAGACCCCACCTGGTTAGGTTTAGGGTTTAGGGTAACCCTAACCTTATAGCCTCCCTTAAGTAGATAGAATATGGCTTTAAGTATATTATAATAAGATCCCTATATACCCCAAATTCTATCTACTTAAGGGGGGCTATAAATCCTAAACATCACAGCTCAACGGCCCTTAGCACTGAATTTCCAAACAGGGAGTTGCGTAGGGGCAGTAGTATTGCCTCGGACCTTGCTTACTGCGGGTTGGTAAGGACAAAGGGAACAGAATCCCTATATGAGCTATAGTCTAAATGGCGTCATATGGGGGATTAGGGTTCAGGGTTTAGACAGGGGTTACCCAGGCAGATACCAGGAGCTTAGACTATTGCCCATATATTCCTTTTAGCAAATATGTTTTATAACCCTAAACCCTAAACAGCCAGCGGGCTTGGGGCTTATATCATCCGCCCCAATGATTGGTTTTGGGCTTAGGGTTTAGGGTGTAAGGCCTTATCTTGACCCGATTAAACGTAGTTGTCGTTACATGTTTTTTCAAGGGTCAAACACGCGGGGGTGAGCTGGATATTAAGAAGCCTGCGTGACCCTAAGCACCTGATACCTTGGGAATTAGGGTCACTATCGGAGTCAACTTTCTTGAGGTCACGCAGAAACCCTAAACCCTAAACCCTAAATCCTCAACCCCTAAGAATGGCTAGAATCAAAAGTATGGCTGGGGGGGGGGCGCGAACCGATACACCTTCGGTTTAGGGTTTTAGGGATTTAGGGTTTATAGGGTTTAGGGTATCGCGACTGTCATTGTTAGTATATAGTCACCCTTAAGTAGATAGAATATGGCTTTGGGCATATTATAAAAAGATCTTCACATACCCCATATTCCATCTACTTGAGGGGGACTATACACTACAACTGGCGTCCCATTACTGCCGGTACAAAAATGGTAGTTTCCCTAACTAGGGGGAACCCCAATATAGACCCAGAACTATTACACATGTTATTGTGGGGAACCCCCCAAAATGGTACCCCTTATTTTTGGAAACCCCAGTTTTCAAATATCTTATTTCACCAAGACATGGGCCGCCGGGCTCCTCGTTCATCCTTGCGAAGTTTCCAGGGAGCCCAAGACGTCTTCGTTAAGGACTCTACTTTAGGCCATATTCGGGACCATATATATAATACCCTAAACCCTAAACCCTCCATCGACCCTAAACCCTAGACCTTAACCGTGTTCGGCTCTCTGGGATTTACGTCAAGGGAGAGTTCAACTTAACATGGGCAGCAAACGATCCCTGACCAGGAGTGAACTTTATGTTGCGGTTTAGAGGTTTAGGGTTTAGGGTTTCATGTTTCGCAACATCCGGACGCAATGAGCGCTGTAGTCTACATGTCTTAAAGGGGGTTGTATAGGAGACTACATGGCGGAGTATTATAGCCTATAAGCGTTATTAGGGAGGACACTAAGGAGATTAGACTATGGAAGAATAGCAAGGCATTTCTTGGCTTTCACATTAACACCATCGCGCAGTAGAGTATCTTTCAAGGGAGAACACTGAGATTCAATTTGATGTATTCAAAGCGCTCCACAGCGTCCCCACAACCCAAACAGTCCATTGTCCCTAGCATTTCTTGCAACAGCCCCTCTATACATCCAAATAAGGACCCCCCATAACCCCTGCACATATACAAATATGTACTTCCCTTGGGTTCCCAGGGCAGCCTTTTCGAGAAACTCCTATATGGTCCATGATAATCGTCCCTCGACCTGGCCCACTCCCACCGAAAAGTAGTTCTGGTACTTGTGGCTTAGCGAAGAGGGCTTAGGGTTTAGGGGTGACACCCTAAACCCTGAACCATAAGCCCAACTCAAGAAGAAGCACTTGCAAACAAATTTGCCATGTGGTTCAGGTTTTAGGGATTGCTCTGTTCCACAGAGGTGTTCTCAAGATCACGGATCCCTTCTTGGCAGTAAACCCTATACCCAAAACCCTAGAAACCAGGATGATCATGGTTTGGGGTATGAAAGGCGAACCCTCAAGTTTGGAAACACCCGCACAAAGGATACTTGCCTCCCTGGACTATATAGGGGTAGTGTAGGGAGTAATATAGGGGTTATATAATATAGGGGTCATATAAGGAATGACAACATGTTTGTGTTACGGGGGAGGATCTTCGCATTTCTGCTTGTATCTATACTGGCGTTGCTGCCTCGTCCAAAGTCAGCTGTAAAAGGATAACTCAAAAGGGCAACAGCGCTTGCTCCTGTGTCAACATGTCGAATAGTAGGTTTTCATTCTTCATGCTGATTCCACCTCTTTGAAGCCTTCTTGATGTCTGGAATCAAGTATCTCATGCTGCTTTGTCTCACAATCCTTTCCCTCCCAAAGACTGTAGTCCTCCCTATGGGCCTCCAAATCCTACCACTATGGGCTATTAGACCCTAAAATTCCCTATTAGGACCCTATTAAGGGTAGATTAAGGTACCCTTAAGGTCTAATAGCCCATAGTCCTAAGCGCCAATGCAATCTCCCAAGTCTTGAAGTCCAGCCGCCAAACGCCAGACATTCTAGCGATCCCATAGCATCTTGACGCCCATACCTAGTCTAAACTTCCTATGAAGATCCTTCCCCCTAAACCCTGCTTTATTTAGGCTTCCTCAGACCCTAACATAAAACATTTTGGAAAGCTTTCCGCTTGGTTCCGTCGACCTTGCGGCTGCCGTCTCCCTTGATGACTGGGGGTCTCACGGGCTTGTGGGTGTGAACATATCCGTTTGGGCAGAAGGCAAGCAAGATGATTCCTGTCGCAGCCTCGCTCTTTGGCGAAACTGGAAAAACTACTGTGATCATGATGGTAATTATTACCATGGCTTATTTGTGCCTCTGTGGCGATTGCCAATTGCGTTGTGCCTGCCATCTAGTTCAGCTTTTAAGCGACAATGGGCTAACCTCAGAAGGATGTTTTGACAGTCTCCGCATGAGAAGTCTTTTGTTATTCTCCAATATTTACTGGCAAAGGATGGCCGCTTCCAACAACTCAGCCAAATACTGGGTTGCTGTTAAGGAACTTAAATTAAGTTACCATAATGGGAATATGTAGTAAATAATAGGGTTTCCCCAATATAGTAACTTAAATTAAGTTCCTTAACAGCAACCCAGAATACGGAGTAACGGAGTAGGCCAGAATGGAGGTTCAAAGACTTGGAGTGTCCGGAGGGCACCTATGAGCTGTAGTCTAAACTCCTTAAAGGGTGGTTATATAGGGGATGATATAGGGGACTACTATAGGGGTTATTAAGGGGACATACTAGGAGTTTAGACTATAGCTCATATCACTAAACCCTGAACTTCAATCGCGGGAATGATTGCCGTAACCTGACCAGTCATTAATTATGAGGCTGCTCGATTATAAGTGACACTTCCAGAGAGCCGTTGCCGAGGAGGTACATGCACGTGTTGGAAGCTTGCACTTCTGCTCGTACACTTGCTTGCGTCCGGATGCACAGCCGATGTGTGTTGCAAATTCGGTACTTTGGGTTTTCAGGGTTTGGTCCTTACTTGTGTGGTGTTCAAAGTCTGGCAACAAAACCCTAAACCCTAAACCATGAAGGTTTGCGATAAACCCCTGTGCCGCATGGCAGACGTACATGCTGGAGAGGTTGAGAACAATCCCTACGCAATTGCTTGCTAAGCATAGTAGGTAGAACACATAACCCTAAGGGTCCAAGTACCCAATAATCATATACTTACCCAAAACCTGTACTATGATTACTATTACCCAAATTCCAAGTACCTAATTATTGGGTACATGGACCCTAAACCCTATATACCCCTATATACCCCTATATATCCCCTTTAGAGGGACCTAAATATTGGGTACATGGACCCTCTGGGTAAGACAGTGAGCGTACAGCTCTCAGGCACTGCATAAGCCGCAAGCTGTACAACAGGGGTGGCTGGTCAAAGGACAGGCTTGAATGTTTAGGGTTTAGGGTTTAGGGTTTAGGGTCAAACATGCTTAAACCATGTGTCCAAAGTACTCCAGGAAAGCTACTAGTTGGGCATGTGGACTCTCAGGCCTTTTCCAAAGAAATTGCCGGATAAAGTCTCGATTGGGATGCGCCAGACCCTGTAATCAACACAGCTTGTAACCCTAAACCCTAAATCCTAGACCCTAAATCCTAAATCCTAAACCCTAGAACCAAAACTAAAGCTGGGAGATGATGATACAATTTTCAATCACACGCCCCACTCGGGAACCAGAAAAGTTAAAACCAAGGCTGCAAATGAGTTGAGTACGACTTCACCTTAGGGTTTAGGGATTGGGATTTAGGGCTTAGGGGTTTAGGGTTTAGGGATTAAGGTTTAGAGTTTAGGGACTAAGGTTTAGGCTTTAGGTCTTAGGGTTTAGGGCTTAGGGTTGAAGGTTTGGGTTGGGTACTGCCCCCCCTCCGTAACAGTTGGATGATATTTATATTATAGTTATATCTAGCCTTTAATAGGACCCCTAATGTAGACTGTTACGGGGGGGGGGAGTACCCAAGGTTTAGGGATTAGGATTCAGGTTTAGGGGTATAGGATTTAGTGGTTTAGGGCCTAGGGTTTGGAGTTTAGGGGCTCAAGACTGTCGGCTGTCGTCACAGATCAAGCTGGTTGCGGCTGTGAGGACAAGTTTATCTGAGGCATTTTCAGGAGGGACGCCACGAGGGATTTGGTTTATGCATATGCCTGAAAACAAGAAAGTTGATTCAGGATTACCGGGATGATACAGTAGCCGGATCAATTGCCAACACTATTCCCCTGTGCGCCTTTTGTACACACAGTGGGCCCACATTTCGACGCTTTCGGTTGATGACCAGAGTCACACAAACCTCCGAACCCAGTTCTAATAGTTTCCCCAGCTTCCTTACCTACATCATCCTACATCCCTATAGATCCCCTATACCCATACAACCCTTTTTAGGGCCTGGCGGCAAGTGTCGGCCTGGCCGCAGCCCCCCTGCTCACCCAGCCATCGTGTGAAAGCCAAGCCCACATCAGATCTGCTGATGCTCCTGACTGAGAGAAATTTACGCCAAAAACTATGATCTTGCTACTTCGGATTTTTTAGGATTGGAAGGCTCTGATCTCTCTAGTTTAACTGAACACGGCCCAAAATGGGGTCCCACTTGTGCTGATGATGTTCCTGTACGAGGCGCGCGCGCGCGCCTCGTACAGAAGCATCATGAACACAATTCTAGGAGGGATCAAAAACCCAACAGAAGCCATCAACGACGACTTTGAACATGGTTCTCTGCAATGGCTGACCATGTTCTAGGCCACAGGTGCAGTTTTTTTGCAAATGAACAGCCACATTTCACGTATTGGACAAGCTTAGGAGCCACAAAAGTGCTGGAAATAAGGGCAAAACACACCCAACAACCATGCAAGATGCACATTTTATAGGGTGGCCTGGGCAATGCACACCAAACCTTTTTCAACAACACTGGTAGTTACAGCCACAAACACTGCCCACAGCGTGTATTTTGAGCGTTTTGTTGGGGTTCATCATGGGGCCTGTTTGGGCTCCCAATTTGCTTCTTGACACCACGCATATGAGGTTCCAGAACCCCTCCAAAAGTGAGAAACGAAAGCCCAATTGTGCTGATGGTGTCGGCCCGAAAAAAAGGCCCCAAACCCTCCGTCGCAAAAGCCTCCAAAATGCAGCCAGACATCACCTTAATTTTTGACCCCCCAACACACGGTTGCAGGGCTTCCAATTGGGCGGGTCGGCGGATGGGCCGCACCCCATGAAGCATCGCTTTAGCTAGGCGCGCATCCGCACTGGACCACAGCGGCCGGGCCGGACTTTTAAGAGCCTCTGGCTCAGTCCGCCGACCCAGAGGCGGAGAAGTACGCAACGACGGCATTATTAACCCTAACCTCAAGTCCTAAAGCTTCAGGTTTTCAGCGGCTGGCGCGCGACCAAGCGGCGCAACAAGATTAGTTCAAGCTAGGCTGCCGGAACTCCGCAGCCTTGCTGTTTTTTTGTGGCTGCGCAGGAAATCAATCGGCGCAACAAGCCAGCTTGCGGGGGCTGTGCAGGATCAACGCCGCCTTCCATTGTTGCAGACGTGTCCAGGCCTTGATGATGGGTGGGCACCCGCCCCCAGAGGTCGGCGGATATAACCTTGTAGTGCTTAGCATTGTCTATGGCTCTTCGTCAGATGTTCTTCCTGGCACCCTCCACTCTTGAAACTCAACTCTGAATCCCCAACCCTAAACCCTAAAACCGCGAGTCTTGAAATTGCCTCAGGCTCTGCCACATGCCCGTAGCAGACAAAAGAGGTGTGCAGGGTTGAGGGTTTAGGGCGCATTTTCTTGTTGGAATGGAGTTTTCACGCCCAGAACTCTAGACCCTTATGTAACCCTGAACCTTATGTAATCCTAAGCCCTAAACCCTAAACAGAAACCCTAATATCACCGAACCTAACGCGCGGCCTGGTGAGGAGTCGGAAGAGGAAGGACTAACAAAACGGGTTTTAGGGTTGAGGATTTTGTGTTTAGGGTTTAGCGTTTTGGGCCTCAGGGAGTTCGGGTTTACGGTTTAGGGTTTAGGGTTTGGAGTTTGAGCTATGTGCCAGTTCCTGGCTTAAGGTTCAAGCCAACAGATAACCCTGACTTTAGGCTGGAAGTCTAGACATAGTACCTGCTTCGGGCTTTTTTTAGCCCAAGGGGTTTGATTTTGGGCTTAGGGTGTAGGGCTGAGGCCCCAAAGCCTTCAACCCTGAGCCCTGTTTAGTTTGATGCATGTACATGTTACTGGCACTTGTATATATGGCAAGTCTGACTCGTGCAAAAGGCAAGTTTACAAAGTAATTCCACGTGTACGCGGAACATCTTACCTTAGGTTAAAGTCAGATATGTAGAACGTCAGTTCTATTTGTGAATACGGTAATTCTGACTTTAACATAATGTCACTCAGCTTACGACAGTCATCTAACCAGGCAAAATTATTTGTGTGAAGCTTACCTACGTATAAAGTAACAAAGTAACGCTGACTTGTTGTGTGTAATGCAAATCTTGGCTTGTGAATAAGGTGGGGGGCCTCCCAGGAGCCTTCCAGAGGACCAGCGAGCCTACAGGGCAAGTACCAATATAGCCCTCAACCCTAAACCCTGAATATTAGCTTCCATTTCTTTTCCGTTTCCCAATATAACCCCTTTCTCACTCCTATATAACCCCTAGAATATCCCTATATATTACCCTATAATCCCTAAGATTTTGCAAATAAGGCAATATCTGGAGGATATGTCAAGAAACCGTGTAGGGTTGGTTCCAGGGTTGGGTGGGCATTTACATTTTGGGCGTCACCGTGTGATGTATATTATAGTATAATAAGGTATATTATGATATATTCTAGTATGGTTTTATCTCTCCGGGGCTTTGGGCATCGCAGCGTGATGCTTCATGTGGTGTCACGCAGTGACCTCCCAGTTTTTTCTGCGTCACGGTGTGATCCCTGTTTTTTGGAATCACGGTGTAGTCGGTCTGGCCCGTGTATTTGTTTTGACGAACGATGAGAGAGAATGTGAATGCATTTTCCAAGCTCCGTGGTCGAGGCGGCCCACAAAGACATCATCAATACTCCATTACTCAACACCTGCCTGTATAGCAGAACACTGCAAGAATAAGTGAGCATATTATATCCAGTGCATTCTGTTGAAAGTTCGGTTTAAGGTATAGTTTTTAGGGTTTAGGGTTGCCCAAAGCTCGTCTGCTCGATTCCTGCATTCCGCCGGGCTCACAGCGACATTGAAGTTGTCACATCTTGGTGCTCAAGCAAGCAAGTACGAACATTCAACCTACCTTAGCCAAGGATCCAAGCGCCCAATAGCTAAGTACTTGAAGCTTTGGTTTAACAGAAGTTGCAGCGCGTGCTCCGCGAAGAATATGATGATTAGGCGCTCCGACCCCTATGGCAAGGTTGGGGTTAAGAGGTTTTGGTCTATCCGGACATTCTAAAGGTTTCCCAATAAATCAATCCCCTAAGCCCTAAGGCCTTTAGGGCTTAAAGATCCAATAGTTGAGTACTTGGGATTTGGGCACAAGCCTTCTTGTCCCCTTATGAATACTCTTAGATTTTCATTGTAGTATAACCCCAAAGAACCATCAAACATAATATTTTTATGTATCAAGGGATCACAGAAGAGTGGTTGTAGTAAGGAATAACAGCGCTTTTGTGTAAGTATATGGACCTAGGGATCGGCTTGGCGAGGTTGGGATACCTCTTACTAGGAGTACTAAATCCATAAGGGTCCAAGGACCCAAATAAGAGGGTTTTAGGACCCAACTTTTTATAATATGAATGGTATTTGGGCCCTAAAACCCTATTATTCGGGTCCTTGGACCCTTAAACCCTAAACCCTATATATTCCCATATAACCCCTTTAAAGGGACCCTATTATTTGGGTCCTTGGACCCTTAGGGAATGGCATACCTGGAGTTTGGCACTGCAATGGCACTAGCAGAAGTGTTTTCGCGCGGATGTAACTCATTTCTGTGGGCCCCATATATATGTATGTATACATAAGAGCTAGACTCTAAACTCTTTAAATGGGGGTTATATAGGGGACTACTATAGGGGTTATTAAGGGGGATACTAGGAGTTTAGACTATAGCATATATATATATATGTTTCTTCTGAGCGCAGCGTATGTGAAAAGAGCCCCTGTGAGAAGAGACACCAAGATCTTGCACAGCGTTTCAAGTTCTACACGGCCTCAACCCTGAACCCCAAACCCTCTAAACCCTGAACCTTACACTTTTCCCCAAGCATGGCTCAACGATGTTGCGTGAGGACTTTTCCAGTCAGGGTTCCAGCATGGGGAAATGTTTGGTAAGGGCCTCGAAGAGAGCATCAACAGAGAAGTTCTTCACTGGCAAATTCTACCTAAACCCTAAACCCCAAACCCTATAGAAGCTTCCATTTTCTTTTCCATGATCAACCTAACTTACTAATTCCCCCCGCCGTGGCAGAGGCACTATTTGCGTACACAGGCCTAAAGGACGTCACAACCTGCGGAACAAGAGGCTAATAACGAAAAGTTGCAACACCCACCTAAGGTTTAAGGTTTTAGTTTAAGGGTCTAAGTTATAAGGTTTAGGTCGTAGGGTTTAGAGTTTAAGGCTTAGGAGGCTTTGGGTTTAAGGTTTAAGGCTTAGGGTTTAAGGCTCAGGTTTAGGGTAGAGTTCTACTGTCTACATCCGCCCAAGGGCCTGGGTTGGGAGTGATACAGCAACGGTGTGGGGACATTAACCCAATAGTGGAGAATGACATTGAAAAGACGATGGAAAATCCCCTAAACCCTAAACCCGGAAGCTCGGGTTACGGACTAATTCGCTTATATAGGCTACCTATGAGGACCCCAATCTCCAGAGCTCGTATACCCAAAACCCCGCACTCTACACCTTGGAGCCCTTACTTTGAGCTTTCTAAACACCAAGCCAATCTTGACATGATGGACAGGTACACCTGGAAGGAGGAGCCACGAGAAACTTGGGTCGCAAGCAACGGCTAGATTGGGTGTATATGTTTGAGGCCTTTAGGTTCATGGTTTCGGATTTAGAGGGTTGGGCTCATGGATCTGTCTTTCAGCCTCACGGTTTAGGTTATGCAGTTTAGGGCTTTGAGATGCGGACTGCGTAATTTATGTCCACAAGAAAATAGTTATCACCAGTGCGTTATGAGGGTGCGAGCCTTAGAGTCTGCAATTCCGCTTCGTGCTACGAATTCCTAAGCCCTACAAACCCTAAACCCCTGAACCCTAAATAGTACTTTCCATGTAATTTTTCCATTATCCCAACCACTAAAGCCTAAACCCAAACCTTGTGCAGGCTCAGGGTTAGTTTCGCTGGTTATCACAGGCCCCGTCCGAGCCGGAATCTACTTATAACAGGGATCATGTTATTTATCCGGGGACGCTTATTCTTAAAAATGCCCCTAATGGTTTAGGGTTAAGGGTTACCTCAACCCCAGAAGTATGTAGAATAACAGCCCTTTGGGCTGGTTTAAGCGTGTTGGGCTATCATTTTACCTACTTGTGGGGTCCAGGTAGGGTTTTTCTCAGAGGCTGAGCTACCCTTAGGCACGCAAGACTTAGCCCTAAACCCCAAACCCTAAACCCTAAACCCCAAACCCTAAGCCCTAAACCCTAAACCCTAAACCCCAAACCCTAAACCCTAAACCCCAAACCCCTAAACTCAAGAGATAGGTCATAGCAGCTCCAGGAGGAGGTTCAGGGTCAGTATAAGAAGGGTTTAGGGTTTAGGGTTTAGGGTTTGGGGTTTAGGGTTTAAGGGTTTAGGGTTTAGGGGTTTAGGGTTTAGGGTACCCAATGAATCAAGGGTTTCAGGCTTGTACCCCTGGCGTTGTACCCCTGGGTTTTGGGATCCTTTTAAGGGACCCTAGAGGATTACATTACATCAGACAAGGGCTAAACCCTAAACCCTAAGCCCACATTGGGGAAACCTTTTTAGGGGTACGACATTAGGGTGACAACCCTGGAAACCTCGAATCAAAATTGCTACGTATAACCCAAATACAATGAGCCTTATTAAGGGACTACCACGGGTTAAATTTGGGTTTTAGGGTTTAGGTTTTAGGGTTTAGGGGTTTTGGGGTTTAGGGTTATATTTGGGGTTATAAGTACATTGGAAACTTTCGAGAATGACCCGCTGCAGGGACTGTTTCGCACAACTGCCCTTTGAAGCCAGGACATCTACCCACGTGCTCCTATGTACTTCCCGTTTAATTAGGTTTGTGTTTTTTTGGGTCAGGATTTCGGTATAAACCCTAAACCCTAAACCCTACACTGTGTGATAGGAGCCCGCTAATCAACCATTCACTCCTCCCCTTTGTCTTATTCTTACAGGTTCTTAGCACATAATATCGGGTTTGGGGTTAGTAGGGAAAAGGGAATCAAGCCCCTACATAAAACCATCATGATATATTCTCTTATTCCATACCAAGAACGCTCCGTCGGTCTGTAAATGCGCGCCGTGAACAGGCGCCAAACCATGCGGTTGCTGAAAAACCTGGCAGGCGTGGGTGACGCAGCACTGCAGCAAAGTCAACAAGGTTTTCTTCGGAGGGTGCGGAACCT
>CAJNIZ010029558.1:50868-63471 GCA_905231905.1 Symbiodinium pilosum | reverse complement strand
TGCTATAATCCCTATACTTTCCAAAACGCACATCCCACGAGTTGTTGCCTCCCGAAGCAACTTTCTCAGCACGGAACTACCCTCCCCCCCCTCCGCACCCATTTCCATTGTAATCCATTTTAAGTAAAATGTAGTCCCTAGGGGGGGATGCCTACTACTCCTACTACGACTACTACTACTACTACTACTATGATGATGACAGAATCCTTACGGGGATCTACTTTCTAGATCCTGCCAAAGTTCCGGATAAGAATCTTTGCTCTGGTGACCCTGGGAAATGAGGAAAAAATTGAAATGCATCCAAAACTCGTGCTGTGGAAGGGGCAAGCTTGGAATCGATAGTCCTGGACTTTTGCAACCATGACCCTGGGCTTCGACGTCTTCAAATAGTACCCAGTATTCTTGACACTACTATCAATATAGTGTCACCCCTAGCGTGGGCCATGTGGAGCCCTAAGGCACAGCCTCAGAAGCGCTGAAACCGAACCCCACAAGTCCGCACCAGCCGGAAGAGTATCCGAGCGGCGGCAGCATAGATTCCCGAGTAGCCTCAGCTGCTTTTGCCTGATGTGCACTCCCAAAACAACCAAAGACCCTAGGAGGAACCCCCACCCTGGAATAGTGGTATAATGGGAACATAAAAGGACCCGAATATATTCCCTATTATCCCCTATAGTCACTATTACTGGGTGGGGGGTCCACCTAACAAAGACCCTAGAACAGTCACATGATGGCTTCAGGGTCCATTTTTTTGGGGGGGGTTGCGCTATAAGTAATCTGTGTTCATGATGGACCGCGGCCCTCGACACATTCAACTCCCCAACCCCCCCGGTTTCAAATCTTGCCATCATAAATACAATATACGATCATACATTGGCAAATTTGATTCTTAGGGGCGTGGAAGGTTTAACGTTAAGGGAGAGGCGGGAGGATTAATGTGGAATCAGATGCAGCTTAGTCGCAGCGGTCCGGGATGACGAACTTTGCATCACAAAGGGTGTCTTCCTCCCATATGGGCTTCTACATAGACATTCTGGGTTCAAATGATGTGGCATTTAGGTACACGGACCCTTACGGTTACAACAGAAGCCCAGGATGCTGATGGGAGTATGGCAGTCAAGGTGAAGAGATGTTTTGTTGCGAGAATATACCCGGGAGGTCGCCAGCCTACAACCTTGGAGTTTTACGTGTGCCTGTTATACACACTGTAAATGTATATGTATATGTACGTCACGGCCACTAACCTTGAAGTTTACATCCAAAGCCCCTGCGAGTAGTGAGTGGGTGTCCTTGGGGTAGGCAAGTCTGCAGACAAACGCGCGCTCACACAGCTCGCTTCCGTTCGGGCACGCCCTAAGCACCAAACCCTAAACCCTTGTACCCTATACCCCAGACCCTACGTCCTACACTGAAACTCCATGTGCCCCTAAGGGTCCAAGGACCCAAATAATAAGTTTTTAGAGCCCAAATACTATAATATCAGTGGTATTTGGGCCCTAAAACCCCATTCTTTGGATCCTCGGACCCTAAGCCCTAAACCCTAAACCCTAAATCCTAAACCCACTTCGTGTGCCATTCAGCTTAGGCACAAGCCATCTCCCAAACCTAGGCTGCAAGACCCTTATGGGCTGGTGCTTCGATGCCTAACTTAGCCTTGCAGCTCTTTTGTTAAATAGGTGGTTGTCAATATTATGGCTCCTTTTTGGGTACCCCAAATATAAGGTGCCGTATTATAATAGGGATCCAAAAGGGGACCATAATTTTGACAACCACCCAAATCCCAAAATAGGGGTACCCCAATATAGAACCCAATATGCTATAATCCCTTTTGTTGGGAGCACCCGAAAAGGTACCCCTAATGTTGGGAAACTCCCGCTTAGGGTGTTTTGTATAGGTCTTTCTGGGAACCTAGGTTCATGAATGAGAACCCACTTGTTTTTGTACCCAAAGCGTTCCACAGAGCTTTACAGCAGTCTCCAAGAACCCCTCCATATAATATATGTATATATATATATTATATAGACACACACACCGCAACACACGGTAATGCGACATGTGAGGGATCCTCAAGCCCCAAAGCTTACATATCCATTTCTGTTGCAATACAGCCCTACGTGGGGTCACCAAAAGCATAATCTCTTTTTGGGTACGTACCAGGGACACCAAATGCGGCTGTTATGTTGTGAGCTACCAAAGTCCTTCTGCAAATGAAGGAAAGTTTGCACGACCTAAATGGGAGCCTGAACCCCACACCCTAAGCCCTTCGGGTAGTGGAAAACAGATCCTTTTCGATCCTACGCAAGCTCTTATACCCTACCCCAGTAATCACATCATTTAGCTGCAGAACCTTAAACACTTTCTAATTTCATTGGTCGTTTGCATTTTGCCTTGATTATATGGGTGTTTCTTTGCTTTACAGGCGAGGTTTCGGATTATGGTTGTTTGCATTTCGACCCTCCAAATTATGGCCGTTTCGTTGCTTGTGCTGAAGCGAGGCTTGAGCCCGGGAGGTTTCGAATTACGACTTTTTACGGGTGTATGGATTTCTTTACGTGTTTATTACGTTTTTTTTAAAGGCGTTTTTTCGAATCTGGGTTTGGTTTCGAACCCCTGGCTTTCGAACCCTCTTGGGGCTCTATATCGTGTTCTTGCGATCCACGGAGGCCTCGAAACCTGAGCTTTCGAACCCGCATGCGTAGTTTTATAGGCGTTTGGCTTCGAAACCTGCCTTCGAAAACTCACAGTAAAACGGCTGACGCAGATTTACGGTTGTTTTGGCTTCTCATGAACCCTTTTCGAAGCCTGAAGGCCAAGCTTCGAAATGCAATTTCCAACCTCCACACATTGGTTTTAGGGTTGTTACGCGTGCGGTTTTGCGGATTCATGATCGTCTGGCTCGCTTCTGTTGGCTGCTAAAACCTGGCATAGGCCAAAAGGAAGTATGGGCATTTCAATGTCGTAAAATCTCCGAGAACTTGCAGGCGTTTGAGGACTTACGGTCGCCCCTTTCAACTACGGGCGTTTGATGAACCAACGTGCATGTGATGGGCGTTTGTTGTTTAAACCATTTTTTCAAGAGACGTGTTTTTACAGTGATTTTTCGTCGTTCTACAGGTAAGGTTTATGGATTAGGTGGTCCATATTGCTAATTCCTAAGTAGCCTTAGGCTCCCAGACCCTATGCTTTATAAACCCTAAACCCCAAACCTTGCGTGAAACCCTCATCCCGCAACGCCCAAGCCCTAGAGGGTAAATATCGAGTACTGCCTAAATACTTTTTTCCATTGGACTCTAGCCACTACAGTCTCTGTACTCTATGTGTGCGATACTTTCCTTGCATACCCTCATAAAAATGCTTAGCATTTAGGGCCCCAAACCCAAAACCCTAATTACCGGAATAATTCCAATTACCCCACTAGCCCTAATAACCCTAAGCCCCCTCACCCTCAGTCCTTGGTCCACATCCGCCCAGCATCGCGCACTGCTGCCGCCATGGAGGCATCGACGATGACGTCAGAAGGCACCTCCCGGTGCGGTTTAGGGTTAAAAGGTTTCAGGGGCTTAGGGAAGGGTTACAGGGTTTTGGGGTTCAAGGATTTGCTCGTTTAGGTTTTGACATCATAGTACATCCCCTCTACTACCCCCCTCCCCCCCCCCAAAGTTCCCCCTTCATTAGGGTTATTGGAGCTAATTCCTGCTAATTCAGGGTAATCAAGGGAGGACCTGGGCGCGCGGTATTGGAGGGGGTAAAACTCCATGACTTTCGACTGAAGACCTTCAGGATTTACACGGATGAATGTTTTGCATTCTCAACTTTTAGGGCTTAGGACTTAGGGTTCCTGAGTTGATAGGCTTTTCAGGGATTAGGATCTTTGGTTTCTGGCTTCGGGGCTTGGGGCTGCGGAAATTTGGGACTTGCTGATGAGAGGCTGAGTCTTGCAACTCAGTAGGGATACGACAAACACTGTCCACATGTGGTCGTCCAGATCAGCCCACCAAGGCTTCAAGAACGCAGTGGTTCCGTCTGATGTCGCGTGGATCTAGCTCTTATTGACAAGTGCGCGGATGTCCGTGAAACAGAAATGTCATTCCTCGTGTTAAGTACCCATACCCTAAGCCCTGAAACTGAGGGCCTAAGGCAATCGGCCCGGGAAGATTTTCCAACAAGTGCACATGAAATTAAGCATTGGGTTGTCCCACCCCCCAATCGGAAACAATGGTCTAGTGGAAATTGATGGCGCCCTATTTCATGAGTGCATGATCCATCGTTGTCACTACTAATTGCTTGGGGGGTCCTTCTTATGAGCGCATGTTAAGGGAGGGCTCCTTCCATGCATGAAGGTAACGGATTGGAAGAGCACAAAAGAAAACCTCGGTGTTGTTTCGACTAGGTCGAGGGTTTGTAGGGTTTTTAGTCCCCCTGAAGTAGATAGAACACGAGGTAGGGGGGATCTTACTGTAATGTACCCAAAGCCATATTCTATCTACTGAAGGGGGACTATAACCCCAATATATACCCTATCATACTATAGTAGTTTCCATTTTCTCCTCCATTATCCCTACATAACCTTCTATATATACCATATTAACTATGAATAGCACTATGTCATGCCAGCAAAACCACGCCAAGTCACCCGAAGGGCCCACGCATGCAAAAATCATGAGGACCTTAGGGTTTAGGGTTTAGCCAAATGTGGCTATCTGAATATGTGTTGCGACCTACAAATCTAGTATGGTAGTACCCGAAGCCTTAAACTCTAAACCCTAAACCCTGGACTCCCTACACCCTAAACCCTAGAACCCCCAAGTACCCTAAAATAGAGTCTATGTAGCTTCTTATTTGGGGATACCTAGGGTCTATACAGGGTACTTGGGGGGGTCTAGTAAGACTAAACCCTTTACGGGAGCTTAACCTCCAAACGGTGCTGCTTGGACCCTTAGGCTCTTGCACCCTTCGGGCTGCGGAGGGCGCAAGCCCTTTTCTTGAAGAAGGCAAGGGTTTAGGGTTAAAGGGGTTTTGGGATATAGGGTTTAGGGTTTAGGGCGTTTAGCGTTTAGGGTGTAGGGTTTAGGGGGTCTATAGTATTGCCCTAAATGCTGAACCCTGAACCAGGGATACCATAAATATTCTTGCGAGGGTTATATAACAAAAACTGACAATTGTGTTCACCAATGACCCAGGAACCTAAACCCTATAAACCTTACATCCATATACTCCCAGTTCATGATCCAGGCGCGTGGAGGTTGGTGATGCCGCGTCGCGAGTCGACGTACGCGAGAGGCGGCCTGCAGTATACTTGCGTCAGGGGACTTCGTAAGTGGCTCCAGAAGAGACGCAATTGGGGTTGTTGTATGACTTATTGGGATTATACCTACTTAGTAAGTTCCCCTGACCCTCCAAGTACTATCTGGGAAGAAAAAAAGCGTTTCAACACTAACTATGGCGGAAACAAAATATTCTAGGGATTGCACGTAGGGAAAACTTAATTGGTGGATGCATATACAGCGTTAATGGGACGTTGTGTGCATTCCGTGCTATAAAGGCCGGTACTGGAAATTTATGTGTTTTTGTGTATAAGAGGTGGGATTGGATTGGCAGCCTTGACCGGGATGAAGAAGGGCAACTTTAAAAGCAGCACGGCTGGTTTATGAACACAGGACTGCTAACTTGGGGCCCTAAAGCAAGCTTAGACAAATGCATGTTGGTGCGTATGTCATTTCGAAATACATCAGCTCAACAATCCATGGTAGAAAGGGTGCCCCAAACCCTGGATCCTAAACCATATAGACATCCGAAGCCGTAATGTCATCGAGAGATGTGTGACTACCTGAACCTCAAAAGTAAGTAACATCATAGCCCCCGAAATCCTTAAACATAGCCAGGGCAACCCATTATTCTACATACTTTGGGGGATCAGGGAACCCTAAACCCCACACTCCAAACCCTCCAGCCGGTCATGGGAGTTGGAAAGGTTGAACGCACTGATCTCACTCACTGGTGTTTGTTAAAGGGTTTGTACGGATGAAAAAGGGATAATGGAGGAGAAAACCGAACCTACTACATTATTTAGGGGCTTCGGGTTTAGGGTACCTAGTCTCCTTAAATAAAGCCACGATATTAGGCACCTCATGGAAGCTGGTAGGGCGCGGTATCAGGGTCTAGGTACTCCACACCCGAATCCCACACTGCGTGGCAGAGGCAGGGAGCCTCAGGAACCTCCTGAGGTTAAGGGTTTAGGGTAAAGTAACCTACAATATGGTCTTTGGTACATGTCCTTTACTTGAAGGAGCATATCTTGCGTCATGGGCAGAAATCCTGATATGGTTGCAAGGTGTATTCCTTAGTAGCTAAGCCTTAAACCCACTACCCCAGAGCCTAACCCCTAAACCCTAAACCCTAAGCCCTATATCCCAAAACCCTTTTAACCCTAAACCTCCGTGTTGCCTCTTCTCGTAACAGGCCGCAAGATCAGCTTCGACTTCGGCCTACACCGCGGGCAAGGACGGGCTTACCCTACCCTGAACCCTACAAACCCTGACCTAAACCGTAAGGCCCGACACCCTATACACACCCTCGCGGTTTGACTTCCAGCCCTGCTTAAAAAGATATACTATGGCTTTGGGTGTATTATAAAAAGATCCCCATATACCCCATTTTCTATCTACTTAAGGGGGACTATAAACTTGGGGGTTTGAGTTTTCAGCCCAAGTTTGCTCAGGTTTAGGGCTTGGGGTTTAGGGTTTTGGGCTGTAATAAGAGGTATTCCAGAGGTTCCGAATGGCCCAATGTAGGTACCCTTCATAGGCTTCAGGGTCTAAACTGGGATCATAAGAGTCATAAGTGTACTATGGGAGTATGGTACGGGGGCGCGGGGTTGCTGTTGTGGGAGGGGATTTCTATTTCAACGCCTGAAGCCTATGAAACTAGGTTCCTGCCGCAGGGGCACTGAATGTTATTCTTCTAACCCTAGACCCCGCAAACCCTAAACCCCGCAAACCCTAAACCCCCTAAACCCTAAACCCCCTAAACCTTAAACCCTAAACACCCTTAACTCCATAAACCCTAAACCCTCTAAACCCTAAATCGTGTGGTTCTTGCACTGGGCCCTTACATTGATGAGCCACAGTGGGAAAAGGGGTTAGGGTCTAGGGTTTAGGGAATGTTTTGCACATAGTTCATAGAAAAGAAAATGGAAACTACTAAGATGGGAAACCAGCTGGAAGGAAATATGGAAAATGAAATGGACACTCGGACTATATAAGGGGGTTGAAGGCATTAACATTTCCCAAATCATGAATGGATACGGTGTCTTGTTCTGGAATCTGTTATCCCTATGAAAAGGCGTCATGCGGCCATATGTGATTTCATGCTGCCCACATATCACATCGAGATGTGTGAGCATGCGGGTATCCTTAGGGCCCCTAGGCTTACATGATATGCGGGTATCTAATATCCTTATGTCGAATGAAACTTTAGGGCTCTAGGAGTCTGTCTCAATGATCGAACAGTGATGTTTCTCACGAACCACGCGTGAACACTCCACCCAACTCTGTGCACGTTGCGACATTTCATCCCATCCCCTGAACCGACCTCCATGCATGTTTATCTAGCTCCGGTGCCTGGAGAATGGAACACACTTCATAACCTCAGAACTTAAGTCATCCAACTGTGTAGAGTCCAAATCTGCTGTCTTTACCCATGTGACTCAAACCCTGAACAAAAATCATCCTACTGTATCTACTCAAGTAGGACGAGACGAGCTTTCGTGACATCAGACTTGGCCAAACCCACATCCAAACGACTTCGCTACACCCGATGGCAATGCCGTGCTTATCTAGACCATGCCGCAGCCCACCTATGAGGCTTCAACCGCAAACCCACGCAAACTACACCCTCAACCCCTTTGCTGGTCAGAAGAAAATCGTATAGCTCTTGTTGACACCTCATGTGGTCCGATAGCATGGCCGTTCAATGCGCAAACGATCCTGCTGCTGGCAACTAACCCTCAGCCTACGAGCAGTTGACTGCCAAAGGAGGCCGCCACACATGCCACACCAATCTTTAATGAGGGAAAGGCACAGGAAGGGCCTCTATGAACTGCTTGCGGGTGCCCTTCTTAGGAGCCTGACGTTTGACCCGTCGTTCTTGGGATCATTTAGGACAAGAGGGGAACAATTGCCGAAGCGAGTCGCCTCAAGAGCAAGGTGACTTTTCAAAGGTGTGTGACGGAATCCTTCCATCACATGCAAGGGACAAACACCGACCGTTTGTGCTTCCAGGCAAACAAACCCGACAGGAAACCCCAAACCCTCAACAAGCTCTAACCCCTATAAAATAGTCCCCTGTCTAATCCCCATTTGTCACTCCCCTTTAAGGAGTCTAGACCCTAAACCCTAAATCCTGAACTCCAAAGCCCTAAACACTCCGTGGGCCTGTTGCGGATGCCCTGCGATCTTCGTGTAAACGTCGCCCACCTGAAGCTTTAGACTGCCTTAGGGTTTAGGGTTTAGGGTGCCTTATTCTGGTGTAGTTTGGCGATATTGCAAGTCCTTGAATGGCCCTAAGCCTGAAACCAGAAACCTCCAAAAGCCGGGATGCGAGTATGGAGATGGCTATGAGCATCCCCCACCCTGTAATAGCAGTATAATAAGAACATACGAGGACCCTAGTAGAATCCCTATTATCCCTTAGAGTCACTATTACTGGGTGGGGGGTCCACCTAAGTGATGGCTATGAGCATCCTATAAGTCCAGAATGACTGCTACCTTGATCTCGAGAAGTAGGTAACATGATGACATGATGGCCCTGAACCAGGTTTAGGGTTTAGGGGTTTAGGGTTTAGGGGGTCGACTATTCTACAGATTTTTGTCCGAGGTTCGGGTAGGAGTGTGGGAAGAAGGGCTTTATGAGCTTGCAAATTCTGGAAGTCTCTGTGTCAGAAGCATTGCGGGGCAGCCAGCTGAGACAAAGTACCTTAGAACTGTACCTTGGTACCTTGCGCAAGATGCTGGGCCAACGCAAGTTGCATTTTAAGGTGTGAGGGTTTCGGGTTATAGAAAGGTGGAAAGGGGATTGATTGTAAGGGTTATATAGAGGATCGTAGGGACACATGGGGGTGCTGCCCCATAAAGGAATAGGGTGTAAGGTCTTGTGAGCTTGATGCTGAGAGCTGAGTCCAAGGACTGGTGATGACCCTCCCAAAAGGACTGCAAACAAAAGGTTCAACAGTTTGGGGTTTGGGGTTTAGGGCTTAGCGTTGAAGAGTTTAGGGGTTAAACAGGGTTTGGGATTTAGGGTCCTGGGTTGAGGGGTAGTATGTCATAGTATCCAATAATGGAGAATCAACTGGAAAAGGAAAATGGAAAATGACACGGAAACCAGGCCTATATAAGGTCTGCATAGGAACATGCAGGGAGTGTAGAAGAAAATGCTGACTACTAACGTGTCAACCAATGAAGGCCCCTTTCAACAGGACAGCAGTCTATGTAGGCTCCGTTTTAAATTCCATCTTAGTTTGGGGTTTAGGGTTTAGGGTTTAAAGTGTTTGGGGTTTAGAGTTTCAAAGAGGCTGACATAGGTTCAACCGTGCAAAGCTGCGATAATTCTGGAGAATATACGCTGTGCTATCTGGGCCTGTAAGTCCCTAAGCCCTGAACCCGAAACCTTAAACCCGGAACCCTAAAGCCTGGACCAATTTCAGAACCTTGAACCCGGTCTATAGGCTTACTGTAGCTAGGGAAATCCTAAACCCTCAACCCTAAACCCTATAGAGGCTCTACTACACCTTAAACTTGCATGGGTGTAGGGGGTTCAGGTTTAAGGGGTTCAGGATTTAGGGGTTTAGGGGTTTAGGGATTCTCAAAAGCACCTCTATAGAACCCTGGGTGGTGAGTACTTCCATCCTCCCTGTGTAAATCCCCTACATCCCTGGAGGTCCCTATGGGCTCCCTACTTAATCCTGCACAGGATAGCCCTACTTGGAAGGTCAGGGGGACTTAGTAAGTAGGTTAGTAACCCCTATAAACCACATAGTAAGCCTGGTTATCCCCATTTTTCTTTAACCTACTTACTAAGTTTTCCTGACCCTCCAAGTAATCCCTACGCCCTAAACCCTCATCCCCTAGACCCTATGACCCCCAAGCCCCAAAACTGTATTTCCCAGACCCTAAACCCCAAGCTCTAAACCCAAATCTCTAGACCCTATAAACCCCAGGCCCTAAACCCTAATCCCTAGCCCCTAAACCCCAAGCCCTAAATCCTCAACCAAAGACTTCGCTAGGCTCCTGGCACCATTGTTGGGATTCACACCCAGCTCCTGGAAAAGCTTCGCATGCTTCTCAAAGGCATCCTTGTAGTACACCTGACGGGTGCTTTTGGGTTTAGGGTTTAGGGTTTTGGGTTTGAACTTTAGGTTTAGGGATATTTTCCAGTAACCAACAGGGAGATCAAATGGAAAAAAAAGATAACATGGAACCTAAGGGTATAGAGGGATTAGATGGAGATACCTTTGATACAGCAAATCCTGCATGATCTTGATGTACTATAACATCAGACTTCCCAAAGTATAATACTTAGGGTCATGCAGCCACCATATTATCCAAAATAAGAGAGGATCAAATGCAATGGCTGCGCCAAGGTTATGCTCTGCTTATAGGACACTGCGCACTGACTCTTTGACTTGCTAAATGCTGGGGACTTCTGTAACCCCACTACAATTCCTCCACTGCACAGTTGCTCTAGAAGCTGGCCGGGTTAAGGATTGAGGGCCACAGGCTAACATGGAACCCTAGATGGGGTCCTGGGTACCGCCCCAACCATTAACGGTTGGATATTTTTAATATTTTCATATACAGCCCTTAATGTGAACCCTATTATAGACTGTTAATGGGTGGGGGCAGGACCCGACATAGCCCATTTTTCAAAGAACAGAGGTCTTCATAAGCCTCCTTTTGAGGTTCCACGTTGGTTTTGGGGGAGGTTTGGGGGTTTGGGTTGAAAAGGTCTCAGAAGAACCTTTTCTGCGGCAAGGTGTGCAAAGGCGGCTGTGCACGAGTTGATTGAGGCGGCGAAGCATTGCCGATCAATCGCGTAACTTGGTTGGCCTTGGGAACCATTCCAACAATATTAGTATATAGGGTCCTTAATCATGAAACCAATTAGGGAAAATCTCTAGGTATCCCAAAGGCCAACCCAGGTAAATAATGCAGCAGCCCGAAAGTTTACTTGAAGGTGTTCATGCGATGATTGGCAAGTACGATCCCTACATTCTGGCTTCCGAAAAGTAAGGTACCCCAATAAAGACCCCACAATATCAAAATCCGTACTTCTGGCACCCCAAAATAGTACCCCGAATTTTAGGAAACCTCCAAATAGCCTTAACTCAGGGTGAACCATGGCGTATAGGGGGGAAAAGTTTTTGCGTTTGGAGTTTAGGGGTTTGGGCTTGAGGGGTTTAGGGTTTAGGGGTTTTAGGGGGATGGTAAGGGAACCCATGATGACCCGTTGATTCTGCTCTTACACTCAAACCCTATAAACCCTGAACCAGAAACCCTAAACCTCCTGCACCTTTCTGGGCTTCGCCATGTGAAAGTCAAATCTTCGCTGGTCACACCGGCAAACTGTGCAGCATTGAACTGGGCAATGTGAGCTATAGTCTAAACTCCTAGTATCCCCCTTTTTTTGCCCCTATAGTAGTCCCCTACATAATCCCCTATATCGCCGCCCATGAAGGAGTTTGGACTGTAGCTCATGTAGAGCCCTCGACCTTTCTGCCTGAACTCTGAAGCCTGAAGCCCCAAATCCTGCACCCTAAATAAATCCTACCCTAAACCCTAAACCCCTCAACCCCTAAGCCCCTAAACCCTAACCCATCCCTCTCCAAAATTGCCATGCACACGCTATACCAGAGGACCGACAATAGTTGTCTTGAGCTCTGCCGGGCTTCTTCTTAACTGGCAATCCTATTTTGGAGTGGGGAGCAACTAAGTTAAGGTGAATCCTCATTTGTTTTAACCCAAACCCTAAACCCTAAACCCTAAACCTCCAACCATAAACGCTAGTTCCTGCGTAGGATCACGTAAGGTAGATCCTTCTTTGAAATAACCTTTGAACATTGCCTACTTTGGGCTGTTTGGATCTCTAGGTACTGGACTCCCACTAGGCTTATGATAAGAAGCTGCAGCTTGCACAATTCCAAGGGGTTAGACTAGAATAAATTGAAAGTTAATTCGAGGGACACCACAAGGTAGCCTAGACCCTAAGCCCAAACCACCCTAAACCCTAAACCCTCAACCCTAACCACCCTAAATCACCCTAAACCCTGCACCCTAGACCCTGAACCCTAAATCCGAAACCCTGAAGTCGCCTCGACGCAGTGGCCAAACAGGACAGGATCCGATACCTTCCTTTGCAGAATACGGTTGGTTTAGGGTTTACAGCTTAGGGTTTGTGGTTTAGGGCTTAGGGTTTGGGGTTTAGGGCTTGGGGTTTGGGGTTCGGGGTTTAGGGGTTTAGGGTTTAGGGTTCAGGGTTTAGGATTTGGGGTTTAGGGTTTACGGTTTAGGGTTTGGGGGGTTGAGGGTTTGGGGTTTGGGGTTTGGGGTT
>CAJNIZ010029558.1:0-50768 GCA_905231905.1 Symbiodinium pilosum | reverse complement strand
CCTATTAAGGGGAGGAGGGGGTTTATTAATCATGGGTCTGGGTTATTGAAGGATCATTCAGCGGCTGCGCACAATGAATTGCGAAGGGACGACGAGGAGGCTACATGAAATCCGGGGTTACTGCCCATCTAAACCAGCAGTTGGTGTCAGGTCAGGTCAGGCTGCTGCAATTTGCCCAGTGTTTCCCACACTAACCTGTGAGAACTCATGGAAGGTTCATGGGGACATTTTGCGCCCCTGAACCCCAAACCCTAAGACCTAAACCCCTAAACCCCTAAACCCCTAAATCCTAAGCCCCGCACCATCCTAAACCTTAAACCCCCAAACCCTATACTTGTTGGAAACTAGTGCCCTTCCTAATACGCAGGCAAGCTGCATCATCGTCGCCTTCAGGTGCAAGCTGAAGAGGGTTCCTGACAAGTTCAGGCTTCGAAGAGAAATGGGGGTTTGCCAAAATATTAGGGGTACCTTTTTGGGAGGACACCTAACCCTAAGCCCTATACCCTAAACCTTAACCTTGGAATATGTTATTTGGGTCATCTTGGGGCCCCTCCCCCAGCTATGGAAACTACCAACTGGAGCCTGGCACAGACCTATGATAACATCTGGAAGGTCGTGCGTGCCTCGCTCAGGGGATGGGGCGGGGGGCCTCCGCAGGTTCCAAGCTGAGGCTTAGGGTTTACTTGGAGGATCAGGGTGATTCGGTAATTCAGTAGGTTGATAACCCCTAATTACAACCCAGATAGTAACCCTAGTTATCCCCACTGCAGCCGGAGCCGGGTAATGGCCCGACCTGATGTAGGTACTAGAGGGTTTGGCGTCTAGGGTGTAAAGGCAACAAGCCTAACCCTAATAACTTGCTGTCGTAGTACAGGTTTTGGGTAAGGATGTGTTGGGTCAATCCCCCACCCGGTAATGGTTCCCACAAGGGACTATTGTAGGCAGATTAATTTCATGTTTAGGGGCAGATACTATATTGGGGCTTAACCTAGAGTATATGGTTATTGGCTACTTGGACGCTTATAGGAATAGATGAGCATGTCTGGGCTCTGGTTTGTGGTCAGTTGTGTCGAGAACCATTCAAGTTCCTGCATGACACAAGCTCTCGCGAGGTGGGCCAATGGCGATTTGTGTGGTGCCTTTTCCCTTGACTGTGACATGTTGCATATTCTCCCAGGAATACTTGATCTTGCCATTCTTGTCGACCACCTGCTGGAAATCCCCCTCTCTCAGGCCTTCCTCCAGGGCTTCCTGGGTCAAACCGAATTTGCCCATGAACAAGGTCTTCGAAAGTGATTTGACCTTGTCTTTGGACTCACTTGTCTTGTAGGTGTTCTTGATGGATTAGAATTCAGGTTTGTCCGCATTGAGGACCAATCCAACTTTGTTTCTGTCTATTGACAGATTGACAAGTCGCCTCTGCTGCATAGTTCTACCCCAACCCCCAAAATTCGGACCCTATAACCATCATATGATAGTCATGGGGTCCTAATTTTGGGCGTTGGGGTTACCAAAATATCACTATTAATAAATCCGGGGAGCGCGCGTGAGGAAAGATGTTGGTACGTGAGCATGAGAGTTTCCAGCGACCAGAACCCTAAACCCCAAACCTTGAAGCCCCTGTAATGACTTTAGATTGTGGCTCATATGGCTGTTGGGAGTTGTTAACCTACGAAGCTCCCCGGACCTCAAAACGATTGCCAACATCATGCAATTTGGGTTTGATTGAGGTATCTTGTACCACCATTATACATGGACTTTTGCAAGCCTCTTGTTAACCCTAAACTCTAAGCCCTAAGTCCTAAAACCCTAAACCCTAAACTCTAAGCCCTAAGCCCTAAACCCCTAAACCCTAAACCCCAAACCCTAAACCCTAAACCCTAAACTCCAAACAAATCTCACCGCCGTCCTGGCTCTGTAGTCTGAATCTCTTGTTCGTAGAACTCGCGAAGCTCGGCTACCTCAGGGCTCACGCGAGCCATACTGTAGTGTAAGCTCCTAGGGTCCCCTTAAGAACCCTAGGGTTTAGGCTTTGGGTTTACAGGTTTAGGGCCTAAACTCGTAGTATCCCCCTTCATAAGCCCCAATTATGACAGTCCACCATATAATCCCCAATATAACACCTGAGGACCTTAGACTGTAGCTCACGTGGTGTAGGCTCTGGGATGTAGGGTTTGGGGCTTAGGCTTTAAGATTTAGGGTTCGGGATTTGGAGGGTAGAGTTTGAAAGTGTACGTATATGTGTATACATAAATATACACATACACATGTGTATATATATATATATATGCATACGTAGGTTTACATATACAAGCATGTGTGTATACATGTACATTAGAGTACCGCTTCGATTTCTTGTACGGGTTGATGGTCATTGGAAAGCCGGTGTATGTGTTGTCGTTCCGAGTCTCGGGGTATAAGTTGACAGTACCCTAAACCCTCAACCGGTGGCTTCATCAGTTTAATGGGACAGTATATTGCATGTTGAGGTTCGGCGCCCTGCAAGTGGGCATTGGGGCTGAAGGTATCTGCTTGAAGTTTGAAGCTTTAGGATTTAGGGTGTTCGATTGGGGACGCTTGGAGGTTTTCGGGGGTACATACACAAAGGGCAGAACTACGTTCCTGCACGTTCCCGACGTTCCCGAGTTGAGAGGACCCTACCGTAGTGGCACCGCTTAAGGATCGCAAAAAAAACAAATGAAAAGCCCAGACATGCATCTTGCAAACACTGGCATGACATGCCTGTTCTATGTCCTAGGCCAATACAGTGGCTTCCTTTAGGGCCATCTTCCTACAGGCCAGCTCCTCTACTTCGTCTGCATTGAACTGGGAAGGGATATTACACAATATCACAAAGATCTAAGAAAATAATGAAGGAGTATTGGGTGTGACTTATCACCTGGTTTTTCCCCTACCTATGCTTTAAACTACACGATAGCCAAAAGGCTCTCATGACACTCGAGTCGATGATCTCTCCTGTTGCTTTGAGGTTTAGGGCTTAGGGTTGTTGAGCAGTTGTTGAACCATCTACTGCAATAGCATCAGAAACTAGATGCTAATGCTAGGTCATAGTATCCCAACACATGGTAACTTCCATAAAGTTATGGACACTAATAAAGTCTAATCCTCATCCTCATTAAGGGAGACCCTTCACAAGACCGCTTATGTTTGTGCGGCCCTGAGCCCTATAATCCCGATATAGCCCCCTATATGACCTGGATTGAAGGGACCCCTAATTCTTGGACACCCTCATCTACTTCATAACTTAAAGGAAGGACCGTGCACGGCCACCGTGAGACTGTGAAGCCATGCAACTTGAAGCTCGGGCTTACGGTTTAGGCTTTAATATTTAGGGTTTAGAGTTGCGGGTTTAGGGTTCAGGGTTTAGGGTTTACGGTTTAGAGTTTAGTAGGGTAGATGCCTAGGGAACCCCAGATAGGACAGATCGAATTAGAAGGACACTTAGAACTCAGAAGGCAACCTAGAGGTCACTTAAAGGGTCTGTCCTATTTGGGATCCCTGGGGCGACCCTAAGCCCTGAACCCTAAACACCGATCTAGGGCTCAACGAGTGCGTGTCAGTAGCCTCGCCCAAGTCCCCCACGTAGTGTCAGGGACAGTAGTAAGCAGACTGACAACGTAGAAAATCAGGGTTCTCATGTGGCTTATAAGGGTCTTAATCTACTTACTGCATCTCACAGGCCCTCCAGGTGTTTTCTTCCTAGCGCGAAGCAGACAAGAATCCAGTGATTTGCTCACTTCCCCCCACAATATGAAGCACGATTTCCTGAGCTAAAAATCTAGGAGCCCAATCTGACCCTCATGTGAACCCCAAATAATCCACCCTAAACCCTAGACCCTAACCCTGGATGACAAATCCCAAACCTTGAACCCAAAACTCCCTATAGGCTGCAAAACAGGGGTCCTGAGAGCAGCGGTGTCTTTGCCTTGAGCACGTTGGTCTCCCCAGACTTGCTAACCTCACATTGGGGTCAGGGATTAGGGTTTAGAGTTTAGGGTTTGGGGCATGGGTTTAGGCTTTAGGGCTTAGGCCTAAACTTCAGGGTTAGGGCTTAGTTTCGCTGACTTGCCAACTTAGTGTGTGTTGGTGTAGATTCCAGACTTTCCACCCTAAACCCTAAACCCTAAACCCTAAGCATGCCCGGGCTACAGCGCCAACACTGGGGAGGCTCAGTTGAGGGACAACATCCTGCATGACCCTACTACAGGTGCCTAAATAATTACCAATATCAACCATATATTATAGTTATATAAGGAATATGGAAACATAATATTGGTGACTATCTAGGCCCCTACATTATGTATTGAAACGTGCGGAACTATATTTTTGTTCACGCAGTCATGCGGGACTTTGCCCATCAACAGTATGAGCAACAACTGAGCTATAGTCTAAACTCCTAGTATCCCCCTTAATCACCCCTATAGTCGTCCCCTATATAATCCTTTCAGGAGTTTAGACTATAGCTCAACTAGCGTTTAGTACTAAGGGAAACCCACTCGGCTAGTGGTCCAAGGTCGTTCGGCTCAAAGTTTTTTGAAAACTTGAGCTACGTTCTTGCAGGGGGTTTTAGGGCTGGGGGTTTAGGGTTTAAAGGGTTTAGGATTTAAGGGGTTTAGGGGTTTAGGGTTTATGGGTTTCGGGCTTGAGGGGTTTAGGGTTTATAGAGGTTCGCGCAACAGGACGTATCCAGCATCCGCTGAAGGTCGAAATCCCCCCCAGAGGTCAGGGGTTTAGGGTTTAGGGTTTGGGATTTTCATAATTTCTGTACTCGGGATCTAAAAACTAGATCCCCTAGAAGACTATGGGGAATCATGTAAGGACAATGTGGGGGCTATTCTGGCTTTGTATAGGGAGCAATTGTTAAGATCTTCCCAGGGGGCTAGGAATTTACATATGCGCTACAGTCAATAATAACCATGCAACTGATGGACAGGAGGGACCCCTATGTCCACCCTTAATGGTTTCATGGTAAGGCTAATATGTTGGCAGTAGTGCATCTGATTCTTAATTCTGTACCCCTCGTCCACCCACAATCTACATTACTAACTGCTAGCACAGTAGGTACCAGGAGTTATGAAACCCCCCTTCATACCACCCCTTCAAGGACAGGTACTGTAAGGGGGAATGACCGTCAATCTACAGTTGATTCTTGAAATTCCTTAGGGCTACATATGCTAATAAAAACCCTAAACCCAAAAGTTTAAACCATAGCCCTACACCCTGAACCGTAAACCCTAAACCCAAACGAGACACAGAATTTGCAAGAAGCCTGGGAATAGTACCCTCGCATGTCTCCTCTACAAACCTTGATTAAGGATTGACGCCAGGAGCGGCGTATCTCAGAGTTGCCTCAACCGTCAACCGTGCCACCACAAACCTATACTACGATTACTATTACTCTATTACTGTTACCATTACTGTTACTGTTACTATTACTATAACTATTACTATGACCATTACTATCACTATTGGTATTACTATTACACTTACTATTGCTATTACTGTTGCTCTTACTCTTACTGCTATTACTATTGCTATTACTACTGCTGCTGCTATCATTGCTTATTTACTAGTACCCTAACATTAAATTATTACTACTACCATAACCTACCTTTCATACTGTATTACTGTATTACGACGACTGTTACTGCGACCTTTAATACTACCAAGCGCTTGCTATTACTACTATTCCGAACCTACCCCCAAGAAATTCCCGATAATGGAAAATCGAATGCAAGAAATGCAACATGACATGGGCACAAGGACTATAAAGGGATTATACAGGGATACTGCTGATACTAAACAAATCCCGCATGACTTTATTATACTACGACGCCAAAATTCCAAAGGTAGAAGGTACTTAGGCTCATGCAAAATTCTCAGTATCCACCGCAACCGCCTCAGGGTCTTTGTGGTCGAGGTAATTCTGCTGTTTGTGCTGTTGCTTGGGTTGGCACATGAAGATCGCATAGCAGCCGGCAAGACAGACTCTTTCTCTGGGGCGCGCAAAATTGAATCTAAAAAACCTGTCTTACAATAGTATGTGCTAGGGCCTGCATTTTTCGATCTCGGCACTTGGAGGACTACGCCATCCTTCACCTCCTTGGATGGTCTGGACTGGGTCACCACGGCCTTCACCTTCCGTGCATCTATCACGGTCATGGTGCGCCTTTTGAACTCGCAGTAGACCCTGCCTCTGAGGCTATCGGCTGGCCGAGAGTGTGCCTCAATGACAAAGCCATAAGTGCGCCCTAAACCCTAAACCCTAAACCCTAAAACCCTAAACCCTAAACCCTAAAACCCTAAACCCTAAGCCCTAAACCCTTAACTCCTAAAAAGGCCCCACGGTAATGAAGTTGCTTCTGGCAATGGATCATCCAGGTCCAAGTTGCCCTGGTGCTTGATAGCCGACTGCTGACAACTCCAAGGGTCCAAGGACCCAAATAGCAGGGCTTTATTTGGGCCCATATAATCCCAAATACTATAATATTAATGGTATTAGGTCCCTAAAGCCCTCTTATTTGGGTCGTTGGACCCTTAGGACAAGATTTCATGGCTGACGAATCTGCTTGCTATGTCGCCTTGACCCTGGCCAATGCAAGACCGTTGTCCTTGATGGAGTTCCGGGGTTGTGTGCCCCCAAGGTCATACCAAATGTTCCCCTAGTATGCCCAATATAGCCCTTACATGAATCCTAAGGTGCCCAGCTTAAAAAGATCCGCCAACCCAGGGGTTGAAATAAGGTCAGATAAGGTCAGTCTTCCAACGCCCTTCCCCTAAACACAGGCATGGTCCGCTCTCTAATATTGACGGTCCCCATCGCGCCAAGACGAAACCACTGGGAGTTTTTCCTCCTTTCCGAGACTACCCTAAGTCGGCTCCCTGAACCCTAAACTTGCCATCTGCTTATATCTCCTGATAACCCCCATAGGTCCCACTTGTTACTAGAGAACCCCCTATGTTGAGAAATCCCATGCAACAGTACCTCATAAACCCTAAACCCTGAACCCTCAACCTGATGCGAGCATACCCTGACACAGGCGTTTGAATCAGCCCATTGCTGCAGAGACACAAGCTCAATCCGCACGCTGGCAACTTCCTGAGAAATCTAGTGATAGGATTTAGGGTTTAGGGTGTAGTGTAGGGTCTGAGATGTGAGGTTCAGGGCATAGGATATATAGTTTGAAGTTTTTGGGTGTAGGTGTCATGTGGCCATTTCGCCGGAGATGGTTTTCTAACAAGTTGCCACGATTTGAAGGGCTTATCTTCACGCAAATTCCTAGAAAGTAGATATGGTAGTTTCCATGAACAGAGGGACCCCAAGATAAACCCGCAAACGCTATCATTCTCCTTATATAGGAACTGACCCCAAAAGGGCCTCCAATTGTAGGAAAACCCTCATCTAGAAGTGTAGATGTACATGGCCAGCAAGTCCAGCACCTGCCTGTTTAGGGTTTAGGGTTGAGGGTACCATACCGCTGCGCATGGTGCAGATGATGCTAAGCCCTGGAGCCCTAAACCATGCCGAGGCCCCCCCCAAAGACCGTCTCTAGTGCCTAACTACCCGCAAATAGGACCTACGTGTACCCTATTAAGCATCCTCCTTAACAAAACCCTATAATTCTTCCCTATATGCCCCTTTAAGGAGTTTAGACTATGGCCCTCTCCGGCCTTGCCTGAGGTCGGAGCACCCCTGAAAGCCCGAATCCTGCCCAAACCTCCAACCCTTCACCATTACCCCGAACGGTTTTTCTATATAATCAGAAGGCTATGGGAGCCATCGGATAGTGACAGGGTTCTGGTGCTGAGGGCTAGGGTTACCTAAGTCCCCTTACTACTAATTACAGGGTTCCCTATATGACATGAAAAAATCGCTTTGGGTATAAAATGATCCACTTTTAACTTCCAAAAGGCCTAGGTGATGTTTAAACACGCACACACACACAAAAGGGACATACGGGGAAACCTGTACTATGGACTGGCAAACTCCTCAGAGATGTCGCGCTAAACGCTAACACCCAAACTCCCTAAACCCTAAACCCTGAGCCCTTAACCCTGAACCCTAAACCCTTAATCCTAAACCCTTCACCCTAAGCCCTAAACTCCTAAATCCTAGGCTCCTCAGAGATGTAGGACTGCTCCGAGGAGAAAAAGTCGCCATCCGCCATCGTAGCCACAGAACTCTTGGAGTCCGGGGACCAATCCTCAGCTCAAAGCCGTTTAGGATCCAGAAGCAATTCAGGGCCTAGGAATTAGGGTTTAGGGTTTAGTGTTTAAAGTTTAAGGCCTAACCCCTAAACTCTAGACCCTAAACTCCTCGGACCTTAAACCTTAAACCCGAATTCCTAAACCCAAAAACCGGAAGACTCCAAAAACTTCCTTTTAAAACCAATCTACTTTTTAATCCTCAACAGATTTACTGTGCACTCCTTAACTAATTCGATGGTGCCATCCCTTGCATCCCTGCATCTCGCTAGGAGTCGCTAAGGTTACCCCAGCTGTACTGTAGTCCTTCACTGAAAAAACCCTATAGGGTTTAGGGTTTAGGGTTTAGGGTTCCGACCAGACGGGCCGTAGAGTGCAGAATCCGAATCAGGAAACTCCTCATACTCAAAGGCTACCCTAAACCCTAAACCCTAGACTACTCTCATGGTTTCAAACCTTGGGCTTTGGCTCCCAACTGCTCCTAAGCAAGAGTGGGATCCTTATCCAGTGGTACAAACCTCAAGGGTACCAAGGACAACTCCCTGATCATGATCCCATTCCTGCGGTATGCATGGATTTGTGCTTAGGGGTAACGCTCCCCCACCGGCAGGGTAAACATATGCCCCCAGAACGTTACCAGGAAGACTTCGGAAACTACCCTAAGAGTCCAAGTACCTTATAAAACATACTCACCCAACAATTACTAATACCGAAAACCTTAGTACCTAATTTTTGGGTACATGGACTATTAGGGAGATAAAGGGGGGCAAGACCCTTGACAAGGAGCCGCGCAAGTTGTTTGAGGATCTTTGGCCCCTACCAGTATACCCCCCCCCCCCTCGCGCGTGAGGGTTGCGGGTTAAGGGTCTAGGGTTCCCCTACCCCCAGAATATTACTTATAGGTGCTGCGATAGATTCGGAAACGACCGCCTGCATGCGTCCCCCCAAAAATGGAACTTCGAGGATAAGGAGGACTTAGAGGGTACACCAATGGCAAATTGTTCCCGTCTTGTTTAGTTGCTAAGTCCCCCGGAACAATTCAAAAGTGATGTTCGGTCTCAAGATCGAAAGCTATGTGGGTAGTTCCCCAAATGAGGCCCTATAACAGGACTATAGTATTCCTGGGTTCATATTGGGGTCCCCCTATTTTGTACGGAAAGAAACTATAATTGAAGCATCGTTGGTACTTAGTAGGGCCCACATTGGGTTTGTAAAGGGACATTTAAACATATCCTAGGTACTGTTTCCACAGTTTGTAATTACCCATGGACTTCAAAGTAATGGAAGTAGCCACTCATCTCGCCAATCTGTTTTCTGTGTTTTGTCTCCCGAAGCTTGATAATCCTTTTGACGTCCCCCCCCCCCTCCTCCCCAGAAATCAGAAAAAAGCACAATCAACACCCACAAACGCCCAGTCTGCAGCCACGGAAACACATGGTGAAACTCCTGATGGCAATCCATATATGGGTGCGCACAGGAGCTTGTACAATCACACAGGATCTGATCTAACAATCTATTTCCTTCAGCGCGGGTACACAGGCACTGCCCAAACCCTGAAAAACACGACTTTTGAGAAGTGCCCAACAAGCCCAGACAGAAACACTTGAGCTAGGCAGCGTGGTTGCGGTGCGGGTGCTTCTGTGCGTACGCCTTCAAGGCTTTGCATCTTTGGATTTCCCAACGGCCGCGCTTAGGATGGAGTGTGGCGGTGTACGGCCTGGGGTTGGGACTTCTGGTTTGGGGTCCGAGGTCGGGAGCTTGTGTTCAGCATCATGGGCTCCCCGACGACGACGACGACTACTACTACTGCTACCAACCCCCCCCCCATACTACCAGCCCCCCTAGGTTCCGCCATAGTTAATGTCATTTAGATGTAGTTACACCTATTTTTTGTAGTATACAGGGGTTAGTAGGGGAACCCATGAGTGTAGTGTAGAACTTTGGACTAGACAGTCCAATATCACAGCTCCAATTCAATACAGCAAAAGAAACATCTACTGCAGGCCAAGTATGATGGAATCTGATAGCCTCCTCAGGCGAGCAAAGATCAATGTAACATATATTGCCAAGACCCTCCCACTACCTTCTGCAAGCCTGAATACCCACAACTAGGGAACCTAAGAGGAAGGCCTAGGTAATACGGGTTTGTCTAATTACTCCCTGAATGCAGAAACCTAAATGCTGAGCCATAATCTCCCTTCTCCTGGAGGAATCCACTCCTCCAAAACGGGTCTCAATGGTCCTTCAGCATGTGGTATGTCACGGTAAGGGTATCTCTAGAAAGTGTGGGGATTATACGGGCCTATGGCCCACGGTCTAAGGTAAGTGATAAGGAGGTCATGGGAGGTCCTATACAGGTGTGCATTTGGAGAAAACATAGACCAAGCTTATCTCTGAACCCTGGCCCCTAACCACTAAGTCAAACCAGACACGCAAGGCTGACAACAAACAATGGACAAAATCAACACACAACACATGACTGTTTACGAGACAATGCCCCCCCACCCCCGCCCACAAAAATGGCTGCCAACCGTAGAAGGTCCGGAGATATACTCTAATCCACGACTTAATCCTTGAGCGAAAAAACCAAACAAACCTCAAACCAAAATACATACAGCTGATACGTAAAATCCTGCATGACCTACTTACTCTTTAGTACCATAACCCCAAAGATAGCAAGGCCGAAAAGAATCCCTGATTCCATAAGGCTTGTTCGGGTTCATTCTGGGAGTGTGTTGTTAGTGTAGCAGCCCAGGATCCCCTCAAAAATACCTTTCAACCGCAAACACTGAACTTTTTTAGATATCTAAACCCTAAATCCTTAGAAGCCTGTGGGTGGGCCCTACACCTGAAAGTCCCTGCTGCGGCGCCTTCACAGGTGCAGCGACGCGACGGTCTGAGTTGCCTGAAAGATGTAGTATGTGTAGTTTAACGGGAGTACGGTTCCGCTTTTACGGGGCGTAGGTTTAGGGTTCAGGGTTTAGGGGCTTAGGTTTTAGGCCATGAAGATGGTTCTGGGGGATTCGAATTCAGGGGTTCGGGATGGTTTAGGAAAACTAGGGCTTTGGGGCTAAGTAGAATTTAGGGGGAGTGGTGCTTGAAGGCCAAGGACAGTTTAGCCAGAATTGGGGTGGATTAGGGATTGGGGTTCAGGGTTTGGGGCAGTACTATAACTTCTCCAACTTCACGACGCTCTTGATTCTTTCAACTGCCCGGCCCTCCTCCTTCTCCCTTCCATCTCCTCTACCTCCCTGTTTCTGGTTTCTTGTTGAAGTAATATTACAAATTATCATTTTTAATCTATATTGGGCCCAGGTATACACAACAATGTAAAAATGTTATTTAACAAGAACCCAGATTTAGGGTTAACCCTATAAACCCTAGGGTTCTTCATGTTTGTCCTTTTCCTCTGCCGCGCTTACCTCTGGCACCACGGCAACCACCTCTGCAAAACCACCACGGCTGCAGCAGCAGGTACCCATTGGGGTAATGTTACGGTTTAGGGTTTAGGGGTTTAGGGTTCAGGGTTTAGGAGTTAGTTGGGGTTATGTCGGGAATATGGAAAATAAGATGGAAACTACTATTAAGGATTTAGGGCTTAGGGTTATAATCACAATCAATGCCCAATCGCCGTCGGCGCTGCAAGGATAAGGGTCGAACTGGAATGCGATGGTCTTTCCTCAACCCCTCCCTTTAATCTCAGCATTAACCCTAAACCCCAAACCCTAAACCCAGCGGCTAGTTGTCTAGGATCTGAACACTGCGCAGTCCTGAAATCTGAATTCTGTCGGTGAAGGTTCGTGCGAAGGACGCTCAATGTAGAGGGCTATGACTTAGGAGGACCCCACACCCTTTAATAGTGGTATAATAAGAATAGAATAGGAACTGGTTAAAATCCTTATATTATCCCTTACAGTCACTATTACAGGGTGGGGGATCCACCTAAACTAACCCTAAACCCTCAACAGTAGCTTCTAATGTCTTTTCCAGTATCTCTAGATATCCCTATATAACCTTATCATAGGGCGTGTGGTCCTCCTAACCTACCCTTGCTCCAAAGACATGAGTTATAGTCTAAAGGTTTGGGGCTCACTTGGTATATGCAGTTAAATAGGGATACATAGGGGTTGTATGGGGGATATATCAGGGTTATATGAGCTATGGTCTAAACTCCTAGTATCCCCCTTTATGACCCCTTGGCTTTCGGATTTAGGGTTTAGGGTTAAGGTTTACAGGTTTAGGGTCTAAACTCCTAGTATCGCCCTTAATAACCTCTATAGTGGTCCCCTAAATAATCCCCATATAATCCCCCTTTTATGGAGTTTAGACTCTAGCTCACATGGTACCAAAAGTTCGCAAGCCTCTAGACGGCCCCTGCCTACTATCCGTAACCTTAACTCGCATTCTTTGTCGGGCTTCAGAGCAATAAACAATAAGAATAATCAGCATCCAACAATGACCCAGCCACCAGCCAGTGGTTTTCGATTGAAGGAGGCTTCTAGCTTGACAGATGGCGGTTTCCCCCCCAAAAAAACAAACACTTTCTGGAGGTTGAGCGTTCCAGGGTTGCTCCTTAAGTCCCTGAACCCTTTAGGGTTTAGGCTCCTATAGAGCCTACATCCTGAACCATACAGGACTATAGTCAAAAAAAATCGCAGTAAACCCTCCCAATCACGGTGATGCCTTCGCGCAGGACCGGGTTAACAGCGCTTCCCAGAACCTGTGCAAACTTGGGCGTTTAGAGATTATATAGGGGTCTAGGGTGTAGGGTATCTATAATGAGCGATGGAAGAGTTGACTTTTCCAGGAAAGTTATAGAGACACTCTTCAAAATAATGGAGAAACAGATGGACAAGGCAAATATCAAATGAAATAAATGACATGGAAACTGGGATGATACCGGGACTTAGGTACCAAGACCCTCGGAACACAACTAAACCCAAGAACTCTACACGAAAAATCCTCTGCATGACCCCAGTTAGCTTATACCTGGAGAGTTATGGCACTATGGTACAGAAAGGTCATGCAGCATTTCGAATATCAACCTAAACCCGCAACCCTAAACCCTAAACCCTGCTGGGCCCCAAGTGTAGAAATACGATACGGGGATTTCTGCGAATGACTACTGCGCAGGATACTTATCAGTGCCCTGGGATCGGGTTTAGGGTTTCAGGGTCCATATGAGCCATTGTCTACACTCCTCGTGTCCCCCTAAATAAGCCTTATAATAACTCCCCTACATAATCCCCTATAGAACCCAATTTACGGAGTTTAGATTATGGGTCATAGGTCCCTCTTTTGAATTAAAAATCTTTAGGTGAAACCATGGCCTGACCCCTAGGACCGAAACCCTAAGCGCTAAACCCTGAACCCTAAATCCTATACTATCCTAAACCCTAAATCCTAAGCTCCATCCTAAACCCCCAAACCCCTAAACCCTAAATCCTAAACCCTACACCCTAATCGCTTTGGGTGTGACGGCTCTCATGATGGCAGGAGACTCGTCATAGGTTTGGGTTGCTAGTAGGGAACTTAAATTAAGTTACCATCAGGGGTATGTAATAATATAGGGTTTAGGATTTAGTATTTAGGGTTTCGGCTTTAGGGTTTAGGGTTTGGGGCTACCATAATGGGTATACATAGTAAATAGTATGGTTCCTCAATATAGTAACTGAAATTTCGTTCCTTAGCAGCAACCCATAGGTTGCACAAAGCAGGCTTTAGGGCACCTTTGATCCGCACGTAAAGTTGAGTCCCTTTCAAGATGGTATGGAGCATATAATATATATATATAACCATATGTTTATATCTTCAGACATGTACATATATATATATATGTATGTATACAGCGGCTTACACCAGGCTACGTAGGGATACTACCGGGATAGATCGGGTATAGGGGGTACAAATCAAGGGCCCCCTTCTGGGAGTCCCCTTGATACGGACTTTGGTTCATTCTGTCTGTATTAAGGCCCTCCATGTATGGAGAGTAGCACGAAAGATTCAGGCCATCACTCTGCGTGAGAAGGAATGATGGTTACACATTCAGGACGGTTCTGTTCTTCCGAGACCCTGAGTGGTGCAAGAGTTCATCCCTCAACAGTTTAGTGTAGGCTTTGGGTACTCCTTGGTCTAAAGGTTTGGATGCCATCCACGAGCCTTCGCGTAACGCGCGCGAATCTCCATCTCCTGAGGCAGGGCTTGCCCAGCGATTCTAGGTGTACAAAAACGATTTAGGGTTTAGGGTTTAAGGTTCCTACTTTGAGCCCTGAAGCCTATAAATGGCACCTATTTGGGGAAGCACGGGATCGTTCTTGGGTCTGTAATTTGGAATAAGCCTGCATGGGTCAAGTGAAAAACGCAATTGATTGCGTGCGTAGTGACCATATAGTCCCCCTTAAGTAGATAGAATATGGCTTTGGGTATATTGTAATAGGATCCCCATATACCCCATATTCTATCTACCTAAGGGGGGACTTTAATTAAAGGCTGCCAACTTCTGGGAACAGAACTTGGTCTGCCCTGCCCCAGACTAACATGGAACACCAGGAGCCCCTTTTTTAAGGGCAATAGTCTATGCCAGTCTATGCAGCGTCCCTTGCGGGGTTCCATATTAGTTTGGGGCAGGGTGGTGATTTTCAGTGAGGGTGCAATCTGGCCACGGCAACGACAGCTAGTTGTGCTGTCTCAGACCCATATGGAAGTTTCTCAACAGCGTTCCCTACGGAATCCTTTATACCCGTCGCCCACTCCGAGTCTAACAGCTTGGGGTTTAGGGTCGCCCCAGAAAATTACTCCGCACACAAAGCTGGTGGGAGTAACTCCTCAGATATTAGCATGCAGCTGCCTGCTCTGACTGCTTGCTGAACGAGCTCCTCCTTGGCATGCTCCAGCATTCTTTCCCAGCTGTTGCGGACCTCCGTGTAGAGAAGTTCTTCTCTGTACCAGCCCTGCTGGAGATTCTCCGTCCTGAGCGCATAGGCTCTGACAGATGCGGGCTACAACCTTGCCCCAATGCTGTGGAGAAGAATCCTGACCTGGCAAACAGCCCTGACGAAGGCTGCCTGTTTTGATCTGCGCACGTGCCAGCTGGCATCAGGCAACCACGCGAACAAAAAAGAATGACGGTCCTGGAAATTACTGTGCTTGTCTGTGCGGCCTAGCCTTAACTCACATAAATCAAAGGTTGAGTGATGAGTGGGTGTTGGGTGGGTCGATGCGTCGGATAACAATCATCTTTTTCACAGTTAAGACTCCAATACAGTTGTGAAGTATGAAGCAACGTGACTTTCTCTCAGACCCACAGAGTTTTCTGTATCTCGTATCAGGCCTGACAGCCCTAAACCCTAACCTTAAACTGCCCTCTGCATTTGCGATTCCTTCCTCATGACTGATCCACGGATCCCGTCTTTCTCTGATCTGCCAGCCTACTTGGACGGTCATTGGGTAGGTTAATAATGGGGATAGCTAGGGTTACTATATGGGGGTATGGGGGTTATTAACCTACATACTAAGTCCCCCTGATCCTCCAAGTACTGAGCCCTGCAACGAGAGAATCTGATGTTCAAAGCAGTACACCTCAAACTTCGGGCCGAACCCCTCGACCACAAACGCCAGTTACCAACCCTAAGGCTCCAAGGACCCAAAGAACAGGGCTCTAGGACCCTAATAACAATAATATTTTGATATTTGGGCCCTCTAATCCTAATATTTGGGTCCTTGGACCCTTAGGGCAAGTCAATGATGTAGGGGCCCCATTAGAATAGTGCCTGGGCGTCGAGTATGCTATAGCTCTTGGGGGTCCAGGCTGGGAAAACAGGCAACAACATTGACCCGAATGAAATCCAGGACCTTAAGCCCTAAACCTTCAACCTTACAACTTTGCACTGCGCACTCTAGGTTGGAAGACATCCCCGCGGTTTATCTATAGATTCTCAGTCCGCAAAGCTTTCCCAGAGAGCCTAATGCACTCGAACAAGAAATGTATCTTAGGAATATATCCTGAGTGATTCTAGGTCAAAAGACCTGGCCCCAGCCAACCAAAAATTAAGTTACCGCCGATACTTATAGTTACAGCAGTGACAAACTTTGCCACTCCCAACCCCCCCAAAATGCCAAGTCCAAATCCTCGGCCCTTGGCTTCGAGTCTGACGCGCTTCACAAACTAAGGCCGCCTAGACACTTCTGGAATGACCCCTATGGCCAGCATCATTTTCGGCAAATGTTACTCAACTCATGGGTGTGGGCTCTATCAAAGCCATATCATAGGCAATTAAGAGAGAAGGGTAACCCGGAGCCCATCATGTTGCTAGGATCGCATATGGCCAGAGGGTTTAGGTTTTAGCGTTTAGATATAGGGTCCCTAGTTTTGGGCTGGGATTAGCAAATTCCTCTATGGACCCCAAACCCCACACCCCAAATACGAAAACCCAAAAGCCTAAACCCTAGACCCTAACTACAAAACCCTACGCCCGAACTACAAAACCCTACATCCAAAACCCTAACCACAAAACCTAGAACCCAAGATCTGCCGCAGAATGCCTGCTCTGTGGAAGGCTCCGCCGGGAAGTCGGGTACAGCAAAGCCCTTCGACTGCAGCTCCTGGTTCGCTAGATGAGCCATGATCTAAACCTCTGAAAGGGGATTGTATAGGGGGTTGTATAGGGTTTTGCGTCGAAACTCCTTAGAGGGGGTAAGGGATTATACAGGGTGTAGGGTTTAGGGTCTAAACTCCTTAAATGTGGATATAAGGGATTATATAGGGGACTAGTATAGGGGTTATTAGAGGGGATACTAGGAGCTTAGACTATGGCTCGTATGGAAGTATACGGCTTAGGATTATCTTCGACGAAGTGCGATTTCCTAAAAGTGGGCTATTGGGATTCTAGGATTAGGGCTTTAGGGTTTAGGGTTTAGGGTTTAAGGGTTTAGGGTTTGGGGTTTAGGGTGTAGGTGTTCCTTCTGAACCTTGTGGGTCCCGAATCTAGAGGCGAACCTCGGGCTTCCCCAAAAAACTTGCAACGGCAAAAAACGCCCTAAACCCTAAACCTTAAACCCTAAACCCTAAATAATCACCCGTTGGGATTGGAGCTGGGGGGATCCAAACCCAAAGTGCTCGGATAAACATGTGTACATCCATCTTGCCGGTATTTGAGCTGTAGTCTAAACTCCTAGTATCCCCCTTATGAACCGCCATAGTAGTCCCCTATATAATCCTCTATCTAAGCCCCTTAAGGAGTTTAGACTCTAGCTCATTTAGCGAGGAGTGAATGTAGGGACTACTATAACGGACTATGTAGCTTTACGATCGCCGGTAACCTCTCTCAATCACACCATCCAATGTAGACTACCCCTCCCACACCCTCTCCCCTTATAACACTGAATTCATATCCCCAACATGTAAGGTTGTTTACCGTAAACCCGAAACCTTTAACCCTAAATGCTAAACCCTAAACCCTCAATCCTAAACCCTAAATCCTAAACCCTAAACCCTCATTCCTAAACCCTAATTCCTAAACCCTAAACCCTAAATTAGGGTTGGGGGTGCTTAAGAGGTATCAGGGGATTGCCAACTGAAACCCAGTCGAGCCGAGAGCTGTGATGCAAAACGCACACAAAGGGTCCAAGTACTGAAAAGTTGTCTAGGGTTTAGGGTTTAGGGTTTTGGGGTTTCTGTTTTGGGATTCAGGGTTTAGGGCTTACCCCAAACCTATATGAGCTCACCATAGCTCATATACACACAAATTACTATTGCCCCAACTCCCAAGAACTCAATATTGGGTAGAACTTAGCAGGACCCCCTATCCTGTAATAGTGGTATCATAGGGATATAATAGGACCCCAACATAATCCTCACTATCTCCCATGGTCACAAGTACTGGGTTGGGGGTCCACCTAAGGTAGAACACAAAACCCTAAAGCCAACTACAGGCTTTAGGGTTTTGAATCTTAGGAAGGCATTGCGAGCTGGGTGGGCCTAACCCTAAGTAGCTAAAGGAGGATATGGGGATACATAGGGTTTAGGGATTAGGGCTTAGGCTCTTGCAAGACAATTGTTCCTGGTTTGGGCTTGAGGGTGTATGGTTTTCCTGAAATTGACATACATTGTTTCGCGTATAACCTCCCCAAAAACGGTAAATTTCATTTTTGTAGCATTGTAGGGCAGAACCCTACACCCTAAACCCTACCACCTCTTGGGCACCCTTTCGAGCTTCAGAGTTGTTCTGGATTTGTTTCATATTCTTGCCATGCTTATGGGTTTAGGGCTTACCCCTTAAGTAGATGGAATATGGGGTATATGGGGATCTTATTATAATATACCCAAAGCCATATTCTATCTACTTAATGTTGACTTCACACTAAGATCCCCCCACAATTATCTAATCCCAGCGCCGGAACACAATTATAATTCCCTCCACCATCATAAAATCCATCAAAAAAGTAATTCTTGTCGGGGCAACGATTTTAATCAGATTTGGGTGAATTCTAAATAAACTTTCCAACGTACATTTCTGGCTGTATTATTCCGGGGCTCCCCGGGACGGAGATAGATCAATCGAGGGCGGGGGGGTTGTTAATGCGAAGGGACTAAACCCTAAACCCTAAATAGTAATTTCCATTTCTTTCCATTATCCCAACATAACCCCAATATTCTATCTACCTAACCCTAGGGATCCAAATAGCCCAATGTAGGTAATATTTACAGACTTTGGGGCCCAATGTAGGGATTATTTACATACATGGATCCCTAGGGTAAGGGAGACTTGGAACCTTAAATCGCGAGGGCCTTGATGGCGGCCAGGAGCTGCGGCACGGACGCCGAGATGTTTGGCAGCCTTGTGGCCCCTTATACCCTTAAATCCGGAAACCTTGCACCGTTTGAAGGTTTAAGTTAGGATTCAGAGTTCAGAGTTTAGGCTTTGGGGTGCAGGGTTTGGGGTTGAAGTTAGGATCTCTAAGTTCTGCAGTTCTCAGGGTTTGAGGGACTTGGATGGAGCCGGCTTTTTCTTGCACATAACAGTTTATAAGCCAAGCACTCACTTATTCTACTCGGTGGCAATAGCAGGAAGGGGTCCATTGAAGCCCCGCACCCAAGGGGGAAAGAGACTTACTTGGAGGGTTACGTGGATCTTGGCAGTTACGAATACCAATACTTGAGCGAGAGAGAGAGAGGGAGAGTCGAGTCGACGAAGAATCAGTACTGAAATTGAAACCGGGATTCTATAGGGGTTTGTGAAGGGATCCTGTACGGAAGGACCAAAATAAGTATTAATACCCTTGTGAAAACTGTTTGATATGTCCTCACCACGATTATGCAAGGAATCTAGGATTGGCAGTTGTTTAGGCCCCTAGATTATTTATACAGAAACTACTGAAGCCATGAAGAGCGTCCAAGTGCCCTTTATTGGTAGGATTCTTGCGCTGAATGGGAAACCATTTTTTAGCAACCCGAAACCCTAATCCCTATACCCTAAACCTTAAACCCCATGTGGATCAGGGCGAACTTTGGCATGGCGGCGTCGGACCCTATGCCGCGCGCAATCGACAGTTGAGGCACTTTCACGCTCCTCTTGGCTTTGCAGCCAGCATCCCCCTTGGGATCCAAGTCTATACATAAACCTTTGTTGGGCCCTGAAGTACATAACTAACACCAAATTTAAACCGTTTGGACTGCTAGGTTTTGTTCAGGTCCTGCTAGCTTCCCCTCAACGTCCCTTGGCCTTCTGCTTCTGCGCTTCTCCCATGGCGTGTACTTGAAGGGTCAGGAGGACCAAATAACCAGGTTAACACGGAGGATGGCGAGAGTTATCATATGGCTTATGGAGCTTCTCAACCTCCCCGAACCCTCCAAGTGGCTCCTGCACATCACCAATTTTAGGACCCGGCGCCTGCCCAAAGTGGGTTTGTTGGAATCCGCCATTTCCAAGATCGCTGAAGGCAATTGTCGCGTGTCTTCAAATCATTGGGTTTGGGGATTTGGGGCGTTTAGGTTTTGAGACCCTATAGGCTTGCATCTAGGGTAAGGATGTCTTCTTCAACCCTGTATGGCCACTGAATACATTCTTGCTCGAACATGCATGGACTTAAAACACTCCCGTTTCGTTGGAGTGGATTTTACATGGGAACGCATTTGAACAGGAAACTAGAAAAAGTACAAGGGACACTCCAGTATAGATTTCTCGGCAGCCGAGGGGTTTCAGGCTTCTACGGGGACCCATTTGAATATGGCGGAGGGTAGAACCTTGTCAAACCTCAAACCCAAAACCCTAACTCGAACTCTCTGAAGAACAGCCAAGTTGCTTGATGATGTTAGCAGCGGGATGCTTTGCAAGCTTGCCAAGCTCTGTGAGATCGTCCTCTACTTCAGGGTTGACTTGGGAGGTCGGGGCGACTTAGTAAGTATGTAAAAAATGAGGATAGTCAGGGTTTATATCTGGCTTGCTTACTAACCGTATAGCTTAGTGACCCTATCCCTTGCATTTGTGGGTGTGGAGCATCTGTACGTGCGTCAACTCTCTATATTGAGGGTACTATGTCTCTACCCTACCCAAGATGAGGAACCCCAAACAGCTGTGTAAAGACCAGTGTCTGCTTAAAACGGGGCCCGCGTGGGTTTCCATGCTGGTTCCTGGCTTCATCGGATCCTTCTGCATTCCCACCTCAATCAACCCCCATAATCGAAAGGAGGCCCAAATAAGGACCTCATAGTCCTGAAACAGCACGGACGCCAACCTTGCAAAAAGGTGTTATTTAAGCTGGGGGTTGGACAGATTGCGTACTAAAGCGCGCATTTTGGACCGGCTTCACAGGAAATGAGAGGCACACGGTCGAGGCTTTGGGGTTACGGGTACTCATCCCTGCAATATCTATCATTTGTCCTTTGGAATAGCCCGTGGATGTCCCCACTGAAAAAGTCAACAAAATGTCGGAGACCTCCTTCACCCGAACACATTAGCATTCCTTGAACCTAAACCGAAAATCCAAACCCCCACACCTGACAACCCTAAACCCGATGCCCTAAGCGCTACTCACTCCCTCCTCCACCCGCTGCGCAGGGCGAAGGTAGTCTGGAAACGTGGCTAGAATGCGCGCTGAGAGGGAGATGTCCTGCTGTAGGATTTAGGAGTTAGAGCGTGCTTCGGATTTTAGAGCTTAGGATTTTAGGGCTTAGGATTGTAGTGTTTGCTATCAGCGCCTACACCCCATCCACTCGATCAAAACTGTTATTTTTTTGGACATCTTATACAATTTCAGAGTTTGAAGTCAAGCCAGTTTCGGCCTTTATGCTGTTTAAGCCACCATTGAAGGTGAGGTCGGGTGAGGTCGTGAAAGATGAGCAGTGCTGAAGGCCCCCCTAACCCCACATGTATGATCCAGGGTTGCTAATTACCCCCTGACATGTGGACCCTGCGGTTGTTGTGGTCCTGTTGTGCTGGCGGTTCTTCCCCCACCCCCATGCTGTGTTGGTGATTCTCTCCCCACCCCGTGGTCCCTGTGGTTCTGATGGTCCTGTCCATGTGAGCTATAGTCTAAACTCCTAGTACCCCCCTTAATAACCCCTATAGTAGTCCTCTATATAATCCCCTATATAACCCTTTTTTAAGGAGTTTAGAATTGCTGTGGACCCTGTGGTTGTTGTGGTCCTGTTGTGCTGCCTGTGAGAGGCAACCTGTGCGTTACTGTCCTCTCTACGGTACAGACAGCAAGGCGCACTCAAGCACAGAGGTGCTGGTAGTCCCTACATTAGAACCCTGAGCATAGGACACCATGCATTGGTGGCTGGACATGTGACTGCACTGGCAACAAACTCAAAGCTTCACCCTGTGGTACCTATGCTGTGCTGGTGATCTTCCCCCCCCTGTGGTTCTGGTGGTCCTGTCCGTGTGGTTCTGGTGGTATATTGAGAGGGTGCGGGTATTCGTAGATGATCCTGCATCTAACTCTTCCAATGATCTTGGGCCCAAGCTTCTTTGCAGGTTCTGTAGTGCCAGCTCACGACAGAGCCTAAGTAGAGCTATAACCCCAGGTATAAAGAGGACGACAGTTACAAGGATCGCGACCCCGGGAGGCCCCTTCCCTGTGAGTGTTGGCGCCTTTCAGACGCCAAGACCACACGAAGGTCCACAAGTGATGACCGTTACAAGGATTCTGACATTAGGGGGCCCCTTCCCTGTAACTGTCTGGACTTTTGAGATGCGACGAAAGCACGAGGAGCCAAAAGTGACGACGGTTACAAGCATGGCAGCTTTGAGGCGTCAAAAACGACGAGTTACGAGGATCGCGACCTCGAGGGGCCCCATCCTTGTGACTGTTGGCACTTTTGAGAGGTTTGGGCTGGGGACGGGGGGGACCATACCATCGGCGGGGAGTAGGATCCCAAGACCGGGAACATGTATACAATAATCGTCTGGGAAATTATGCTTCTCTACCTTGAAACCCTCCACAAAAAACGGGGTCCCTACTTGAAAGGTTAGGTCAGAATTACTCAGTAAGTCAGGTAATAAATGGGATACCCCGGCTTGTTATCCGGCTTAGAGAGGTTATGGAGTACTTTCTAAGCCCCCCTGATCCTCCAAGTTCACCCTCAGCGGTGAACCTTGCATTGTTAAACCCTAAACTCTAAAACCAACAAACATCCGTAGGATTGAGGAGTGGCTCTGAGAATCGTGAAAAAGGGTTTAGGATTCAAGGCTTAGGGACTCTAATCAAGGGGTGCTGAAGTGTTGCTTGTGCAAATCCAGTATAAGCCGGGGCTTTTCAAAGAAATCCCTAAACCCTAAACCATCACGATATATGTTAGGCTTAGGGAGATGTTCCGCCTAACAGAACGAATCAAGGCCGGCGCGTTGGGTTTGCCATGTACTTGTATAGAGTTTTGTGGGTTTGAAGGTTGTGACGGGTCGAAGGCCAGGGTACTGTAGGAGTTTTGTAATACGGGGATTCCAACGCCTCGAAATGCCGGGGTTTAGGGTTTAGGGTTTAGGGTGGCCCTACAAGTGTCAGATCGCCATAACTGGGTCCAGATCTTAGAGATCGAGTAACCCGAGTCCCCCTGCTTTCCCCCCTGGCTCCAGTTACCTAAATAATGGGTTCTAGATCGATTCTATCTCTGCCATAACCTGAAACCCTACACCTTAAACCCTAAAGCGCAGTAGCCCACTATTCAGGTAACTGGGAGCCCTAGGGATTTAGATCAATGCGGGCATCTGGGCTGTAACCCTACTATAACTAAGGCTTAGGTATGTTATAGGGTCTAGGGCTTTAGGTTTTAGTGTGTTGGGGTTTTAGCGTTTAAGGTTTAATTCGGCGTCTGCATTATGTTGGGATTTCCAAGGTCCAAGAAAATGTCTGGTTTATGACCCCACTAGTACGCTTAATTGTGGTTATAGGGCCTTACTAGTTGGTACTTAGGATTGAATAGAAGGTCTTCTTTTATGCACTGAACATGCCGAATCCTGCTTAAAGGGGCTCCCATCAAGAGACTCCAAATCGAAGCCTGTATATCAAGATAATTGACTGACTCCTGGCAGGCCTGGCGTTGACAAACAATGATTTACACAAAATACGTCTAAGAATGTTCATGGCTATGAGTAGGTTCAAAAGTACTCAAGTGCAGTGCGGGCATAGGAACAGCAATCCAACTAAAACTCCAGTTTGAACAGACAATGTACCTTGTAGTGTTTGTCGCTCCTTGTTCACACGGACACCAGACGGAACCCTCCCATCGCAACTAGAGGGACTTCTGAAAGTGGGAGATCCTTGAGGAGTCTGGACAAATGCAAGTTGGAAGGGGATGCTGTAGTCCCTGCGAGGGATGGCATCCCACAGCCTTCCCAAGCCCTAAATCTGAAACCCTGAGCCCAGCTCACTTTAGGAATTCTTCCCTGTAGGCATACTATACAGAACACTTGAGTTTGGGCTTCAGGCGCGCAATCTTTACTAGTAACTATAGGGGGAGGTTGGGGTTTAGGCTGGTAACTGTTGATAAGTGTGTTCCCACCTAGGCCTTTATCCTACAAAGCCTATCCACCCTCTAAACCCTACCCTAAACCCTAAACGGCCCTAAACCCTAAACCCCAAACTTTAAGCCCCATGACTGACATGAACCCTAGGGCTTGCCAGGCTCAGGCTGCCAAGCTAAGGGTTTAGCGTCTAGCATGTGCATTTAGGGTTGAGGGCTTAGGGCTTAGGGTTGAGGGCTTAGGGCTTATAAGGCTTAGGGTTTAGGGCTTAGGGTTTAGGACTTAGGGTTTAGGGTTGAGGGCTTAGGGTTTAGGGTTGAGGGCTTAGGGTCTTGGGTGTAAAGCTTCAGGATTTAGGTTGTAGGGTTTTGGGGGGTGGTAAGTACTTTCCTGGACATCCCAACAACCCATGTAATGGCCTACGTAACCCTTCGTTTTGAGGCCACATGCTGCGATGACACAAACTTGAGAGATCGGGGTATTTGCTTTGTAAATCTTAAGCCCTACACCCCTGAATGCTTAAATCCCTAGCCCTAAAACCTAGCACGTAAAACCTCACACCCCTAAACCCTACATCCCTACCCCGACTGCCTTCTTCATGATCTTCACGCCCGAGAAGCGGCAAAACGCACGCAGCACCGGAAGTAGCCTATGAGCTCAACCCCAGTATTGCGTAGATACAGAATCCCATACATGGGTTATGCAGGGGTGCCGTTCAAATGGGTTGTCAGTATATACGTATATAATCGTATATATATATATGTGTTTATTGATTTAGAGGGTATTCAGTGGTTAGACAAGGATATGGAAACGTTCATTGTGTTTAGGGTTCAAAATTTACGGTTTAGGGATGTGGGGCCTGCATGTTCAGAATCATGGAGCAACAAAGAAACTGGACATCAAAGCGGAAACTGGGCTGAATTGGGGGAGGGGAATGTATGCAGGACGCTATCATACTTGGACAATCCCTGCAGCCTAATTACATCAACATGAGATCTAAACTACACCGTAAGACCTAGTCAACCCTAGACCCTAACCTTAAACCCTGAATAGTCTCCATGATCCCTTGAACCCTGCACCCTTCAATTCCCAGCAAGGGTTCTTGGAGAGGTGCTGCTTTTGCTTGGGGAAATCAGGTGCACCGTGGGTTGGAGAATAAAAGGGCGAGTTCAGGATCGACATCTAGGGTGTAGGGTTCGAAGACAAGGCAAGAACCCGGGCAAGCACAATGAACGACTATTTTTTGGACATTTTGCATGACCTTTATATACTATCGTACCGTAATTTGGCAGAGGTACGGATAATGGATGAAATCTTGCACCACCTAGGGGCCCTAAACTACTGTAATTCCTAGGACTTTAGGGACTTAAGGTGGTGCAAGATTTCCTCCATCCCTAAACCCTAAACCCCAGTATGGGCGACTTAGAGTCATCCAGGCTTTTTCGTATCCACCGCCATCATCTTGCAGCATGGTAGCGAGTACGTGGCCAGCATGGGTGCTTCGTCGGTATGAGTATACATGATCTTGACCTTGGCTCACAGGGTTTAGGATTTGGAGTTTAACGGCTCCAAGGGTTCATGTTTGAAGGAATTAAGCCCAAATTTTACACAATAGGAGATCCTCAGGTAGTTTGGAGGATTGGGGGTGTAGGGTTTAAGGATTTAGGATTCAGGGTTCGAAGCTTCATGGATCAATTCTGATTTTTGGTGTCGGCTAATCAAACTTGGTGTTCCTCTGGGGGGTGGTAGGGACAAGGGTTTAGGGTTTAGGGTAGTTCGAGACACATCTGGGAAATTGCCAAGCACAAGCCGTCCCAACAGAGACTTGTCTCCTAGACTACAAACCCTGAACCCTTAACCCCAGACCACGAAGACAAAACCCAGCACCCCTTGAACACTGAACTCCTTGACTCCACACCCTTAACCCAAAGCGCTAAGTGCTACACCTTGACAGCGGTAACAAGGCTTAAATAAGCTGACATTGCCCTTGGGGGAACTGTGGGGGTGGGGGTGGGAGGAGCAGGTGGGTTCTGAACCATAAACCCTAACCCTTCATCCAAGCCGATGATTCTGGGCTTGAGGGTTCACTTCTAGGCTTGAGAGGTTTAGGTACCTTGAGGGCTATAGGGTTTAAGTTTCCCGGACTTCGGGATTTTCAGGTCTTGGGGTTTGGGACGACAATGCTACAAGGCCGATGCGGCTGAAGGCCCTATGAGGGTTTAGAGATCAGGGCACAGGGCTACTCGAGATTGCCTCTTCTTCTTGAACGTGACCGGGGCTCAGCGTTCAGTATTTTCAGTCCCTCCATTTACTTACTGAGCCCTTCTAACAAGAAGCCTCAAACCCTACCTACTGACTACGTCCCTCTGACCCTCCAAGTACCTGCTCTAGCGGTGTATTTTTGAAGCTCTCTGCTGGTCATTCAAGAATCTAAGAATTGGTCATCGGGCTGAGGAAACCCTAAGCCCTAAGTAGAGATGTGGGAGGGTTTCATATGTGTCGGGTAGAGGGAATGAAGAAACGGAAAGTGGAGCTACTCAGAGGTTTAGGGGACCTATTTCAGGGTTGAGGGCGTAGGGTGTTGCAGATGGGGTCATAATAAGCAGACTGACCGTGATGAATGGACTTTTGGACTCATTTACCCCCTACTCATTTAATTCCGTGGTCTGGGCATCAAAGTACTCTTTTCTTTCTGGGGCTTAGTAGCGAATGGGGGAGTCTGCTATGTAGGGATTATAAAACGAGTAGATTCCTGTATTCCCTACAAACCACCCGCACGTTTTCTTGGGGACCCAGGTTGACCTGGCACAGCAAGCCAGGTTTGACAAAAACAACATGTACTCAACCCTAAACCTTAAGTCCTAAACCCAAAACCCATACAGGCAAATGAAAGTCCAGCATCTGAACTGAAACCCTACCTCTGGGTCCTGCCCCCGCCCATTAATCGTCTATAATGGGGATCATATTAAGGGTCTATATAGTTATGTTATGTTATGAGTATTATCCAGCTGGTAATGAGTGGGGGCAGTATCCAGGCAAAACCCTTAAAGCTGTAGGTAATTGGGGTTACAGGTGAACTCCAAGTTCGCTGGACCCCTGGTAGAAAGTGCCATTTCATCTCGCTGTTGGGGTTCTGAGTGACAGAAATCAAAAAACCTCAGGGAAGTTCCAGTAAAGCCTAATGTTGGCCCACGTTTTGCTTCGACATGTACCAGTTTGATGCAAGGTAGCGAGGCAACGAACATCATGGCTTACTTCCGTGTGGGTTGCCAATACAGACCCCAATATACGATACACTTCTATAAAAGGGGACCCAAGCATTTTGAAAACCCCTGATCTGCGCATGTTTGGGGAATAGGTCTCACAATAATGTTGTCCGCAGTCTAGGTCTCTGCACGTAAGTCCAACGCTTGAGGTGTGTTTTTGTGAGCCCCTACACCCTAGACCCTATATGCAAGACCTAGGCCCCGCACACACACACACACAGAAAATTCAATGCCCAAACTCATCAACCTACCAGCACGCAATGCGTTCTCTGGGCATCAGGGATCTCGAAGCGGATGTTCTTGCCGAACTCATCAGCCTGTTTGCGTTTGAGGTTGAGGGTTTGCAGGTTTGGGTTTGATCTTGGGGTGTGGCGTTATAATTCTGCTGTTAGGGGTGCCTTTTCTCCATACTGTGAAGTGACAGAAATGTCTTGTAGGATGTGGGGTTTTGGAGTTTCAGACTTGGGTTTAGGGCTTAGGGTTTGGGGTTCCGGGCTTTGGTGGCTAGGGTAAGGGTCCAATTAACTGAAATTCTTTACTATAGTGCTTGAACATGAGAAAAAGCAAAACCCTAAACACTACACTTTTCAATTTTGACAAAGTTGACCCAACCTGTCCATGTAAACACCTGTGTAATCCTCTCCCCTAGTATTAAGCCCACCCACCCTCCATACAAGTAAAAATTCCCAGTATAGATCGACCACAATAATAGTACTAGCATACTGGTAGTATCTAATATATATATATATACATTTTTTTTTGGGAGGGGGGGGGGGGTAGGTGGGGGGGTAGGCTTAATACTAGGGGGAGGGGATTTATCAATTATCCAAAGTTCCATTTGTCTTTCCACTTGGTTCTAACCGAAACCTTAAACCTCTTGAGTATCAAGGCGTCACCGTATTGGTCGCCCTCCCAATAGATAATTGCTTTTTCTGCTCCATGCCTCATTTCCAACGACTAACTCGATTTAGGGCTTAGGGTTTAGTGTTTGGGGTTTAGGGCCCATGCACGTGAACTAGGCTCCCCTCAGAGAGCAGCAAAACGTTGTAGTTTGAGATCCCTTCATTTCAATCGAACTAACAACCCAACGAGAAAAAAAGGTACATAACCCCACAATGATGACCCTAGGGCTTTGAGGCTACTTAATTATCCCAAACCTGTATGACAACTACTGTTACCCAAACTATGAGAAACCAATCATGTGGGTACCAGGAATCAGAATTCCCTGCCTCTGTGCTGACAGTCTGATTCGCTGGTCTTCTAATTGCTCATTCCATATTCAACCCTCAACTCTAACATGCTGACTCTTTGACTGCCCTACCTAGACCTGAAAAGAAAGTCAACACATGGTCTAGAATTCCTAAAGCTGGTCCAAAAAAAAAACAATATTCTACATACTTTGGGGGGTCCAGGTAAGCCCTGTTTCTTTCAAACACTAGAGCCTAAACTCTCACGACCCTACAACTGAGCCCTACGCACTACTTGGTGCACGCGCCTTCTGAAGGACGCGGAGCTTAGTACCGGCTGGCATGTTGTCGAGCCACTCGGTCAGTTCCACAGTTCCATCCTCACGCCGGTAGCGATTTTCTGGTTGGTTCACCTGAGTAAGATTATAATGCTAATTGGATGAAAAGCTACAACCAGAACAATCCATAATCTTACTCTGTTTCGGTGACAAGCTACAACCAGAAAAATACACAATCTTGCTTTGTTTCAGGGAAATACCCCTAAACAAAACACTACTTTTCCCCTACACTATGCCAGTGTCCATTTCATGTTCCATTCTCTTGTCCAATCCATTCTCCGCTATAGTGGCACTATCCCTATATAACCTCCATGTGATCCTTGGTGATGGGGTTTGGGCTTACGTTTCGGTACGAATCTCTGCTGGTGCGGGGCCCTTTAGGGGAGGAGGAGACAAGGGCCTGGACAATGTATTTAATGGGAATAGAAAGGATATGCAAAGCCTTTGTACGGGGTGGGGGCGGAGACTGTGGAGACACGTGTGTGGTATAGCGCTTTAGATAACACAGTCCGCCCTGTGATTGGCCTAGATCTAGATTTCCTATAATTAAGTTCTGGATCTATCTTCAGGTGAGCCATAGTCTAAACTCCTAGTATCCCCCTTAATGACTCCTCTAATAGTCCCCTCTATATAATCCCTTCTATACCCCCCTTGAGGAGTGTCCACCCCTATCCCTATATAACCCCCTTTAAGGAGTTTAGCTTATGGCTCATGTATGCTCGGGATGTAGCCATGAGGCCACTTGGGGCATCCCAGCAGAATTGAGAAAAGGCAACGCGGTTTATGGTTTAGGGTTTAGGGTTGAGGGTTTTGGGCTCTGGTTTGGGGTTGAGGCTGGTTTAGGGTTTAGGGGTGAAGGTTTAGGTTTGAGGGTTTAGGATTCAGGTTCTGGTAGAAGCTTTCGTGAGTTTCGGAAATCTGGTTCATGCAGAGGTTTGTTGCGGGCCGAAGTGGACTAATTGAAACTGGAATGGCAAAAAAAGACAGGTTTAGGGCCAACTTATACCTAAGCCTTAGACCCTAAACACTCATGGCACTCACTTCCCCCCAGTGATAAACTTCCCCACCATGTAATCCCTTATACTAATACAGTAGAGGGAGTTGTGTGTAGAATGCGAGCCTGTCGGCTCTTGTTGAAGGCTTTAGGCAATCATCTTGCCTACTTTGGGATCCATGTACAGGCAGACCCTCACATGGTCAGTGTAGGTCTTGTTTAATGTGGACCCATGATTAAGAAACCCCCTCCTTGTAAGGGTCTTAGTATTAGGATCCCTAGTGTAATCCTTATTAAAGGGAGGGTGTTTATTCATCAGGGGTCTACATTGGGGTTTTGAAGCTCATGTAGGGCATCTGTTCAGACAAGAAAAGAAACTAGGGTACAGACTGTGACATTCTAGAAATTATGAGCGTCGCGTTTAAACTACAGAGAATAACACGAAACAATAAATCTGACCCATACCAAGCCAGTGAGGATTCCTGAAAACCATGAATGGTCTCATCACACCAAGCAACGTACAAACGCGAGTACCCTCTGACTTTGGGTTTAAGGCTTGGGGTTAGGGTAGCGGGAGGTGATTTTGAGGCGCACTTGTTGATGAGCATGCAAGGACTGTTTGCAAGTTCTCGCACTTTGGGACTTAGCAACTGACCTGTGCAGGCTCAGGAAGCAAAAGCAAATGCTAGAGGTACCCTCCGTCAACAAATGGAAGTTTCCCTAAATTACTGTTCCCAAAATGGGGGAAATGTATATAGGGCCCCGTATTATAATGGGAACCCAAATATAGGACCCCGTATTATAAGGAATTTAGAACCAATCCCCAAATATACATGTTTTAAGCGTCCATACCTCAACCAGGAACCAGGCATGACCCAAAGTCTTTGCAGAGCACCGAAATCCCACTTTAGAAATCCATAGACCTCAAAAGCATGTAGAACCGTAGCTGTTTTAACTCTTGTTGATGCTTCTTGGGCTCACGAAATCACCTAAGTCCGACTAAACCCCCAACCCTGAAGCCTAAAACCAAAAAGTATGTAGAATCAGAAGTGTATCAATGAACAGGGGGACCCCAATATAGACAGAACACTAGAATCCTTATGATAAGAGCCCCCAACCCCAAACCATAAACCCCAAAAGTCCAGTCCTTGTTCAGATCTAGCCTGGAGAAGAGTTCGGAGACCTATCACGTCAAATTGAATCTCAAAGGCTCAATTTAGGGTTTAGGGTTGAGGCTTAAGGCTTGAAGTTTATTACCCTTACTTAGGGTTTGGGGGGCGGGATTCCTGAACTAAACATGCGGGAATTAAGGAAATTTTGGGAACCCTACGTAATGGTAAGTTTATATGGGCTTGGGGGTGGAGGGTTTAGGGTTTGGGTTAAAGGTTGATGGTTGTGGGATTGGGGCCTACTTGGAGGGTCAGGGGGACTTCGTAAATAGGTTAATAACCCCTATAACCCATGTAGTAACCCTAGTTGTCCCCATTATTAACCTAGTTACTAAGTCCCCATGACCCTCCAAGTAGGAAGTCTAGGGATGTCGCGGGTCGTGAAGGAACTCAAAGGTCCCACATCTGGGGTCCCGAAACCCAACCCATAAAACCCTGAACCCCTAAACCCTAAGGGTTTAGGATTTACACCGACCCCCAAACCCTAGAGAAGGAATCTTGAGAAATTTCATGATGGCAGGCACGAAGCCTATACCGACCTAAGAAAGCGCAACAGGCCTCATGCGAGGTGTGTGGAAGCATCATCTGATTTATCGTGAGTACAGTTGTTACATGATTTCCAAATGTCGAAACCTGAGGAGGAATATAACTAAACAGTAAGTTTCCATTCGCAATAGTATCCCGCTGAGGAACCAGTTGTAACGGGGCTACGTTCTCAAGCCGTCCCTAACTTGGCTTGAGATGGGCAGTCAGCCCTAAACCCTAAATCCTACACTTGGGTTGAGGTATAGGATCTTTGTCACGGGGCTTATTCGAAGGGACTTAGTAAGCACACCCCTGCAAGCCAAACTACAGCCCAAGTCATCCCATTCCTTAAGCGCGTGAGCGGAGTAGGGGTGTAAATACAGGGACTATCATACTAGGTTCCCCAGCAACCCCTTAATAATAAGGGTCCCCTCTTTCCTACTGCTCAGCTTGAATTGGGAGACCCCCCAAAAAAAGGAAGAAGGGTACCACCGGGGTACCTAGAATTTCGATGTAGATATATGTTAGGAGGACCCCCCACCCTGTAATAGTGGTATAATAAGAATATAAGAGGACCCTAATATAATCCCTATTATCCCTTATAGTCACTATTACTGGGTGGGGGGTCCACCTAACATATACGCATGTAGCAGCAGTTTCATGACAGACTTCGGATTCCTTTGGAGCTCAGTGCCGAATTACACGTTGTCTTGAACAACGACCCCAAGATGAGGAGAATGTAGGGTTTAGGGTTTAGGGTTCAGGGCTCATGATAGGGTTCAGGGTCTGGGGTTTAGGGTTTAGGGTTGGGTCATGTAACCCTAGAAGCCCAGGTACCCATATAGTAGGTCCTTAGGTTACAGATAGTATAAAACTATATAGGGTCTTAAGGACAGGAACCCCAAAAAAGGGTAACTGGGCTTCTAGGGTAAGATGATGGATAGTGAACCATCATTATCTAGCATCATGGATTCCGGGGCTTGCAGCGTTTGTGCTTGGGGCTTACTTGCGTTCGGTTTCCCTTCCTGGCCCTGAAGCCTAATCAAACAACAAACCCTGCAGTAAGCCCCAAACCCGAGACATTGAACTCTAAATCGTAACCCAAGCCAACAACCACCCCTGTAATGATCTAGGTCCCAGAGTACTGCAGATCGTGAGTTGACACCAGGCAGGTATATTGCGAAACCTAACAACATCTTATTTTGGAACTGTGAAGAATATCTGGCTATGACTTGGGTTTTCCTGCGTAGGACTTACCAGGCTTAGATGCCTCATGGCACTTTCTCTTTCAGGGGCTGCATGTCTGCACATGCGACAGTTACTTCGAACGAGATTTTTTACAGGTAGGGATGCTTAGAGGATACTATGGGATCAGCCAGAACGTTAAGTATCTAAGCAGTAGCTGACTTGGTCCCAAATATATGGATGGGAACCCATCTGGGCCCAAATCCTCTACTTCTAGGTCCTCCCTATGTTCACATTGGGGCCGCCCTATTTACAGAACCCCCCCACTCCATATCCCAGAGTTTTGCAAAGCCCCGCCTCCACATCACCAGCAGGAAGATCTAAGTCCTCGTGATCCGTTGAGGGTTCAAGGTTAAGGGTTTAGGGTTTTTTTACTGGTGCTTGCGGGGAGTGGACCAGGGAATATTGGTACGATTAGAGCGGATCATATTCATCCACGCCCCCGGTCCCACCTAAGGTACAGGCTTCAGGGTCTTGGAATACCAGCGAAGCCTCACAACGAGGGCTGAGGGTTTAGAACTTAGACTTTCGGGATTTTTGTAGGGTGCCTGGTCATTGAAACTTGTGGAGAAAGATCTGAGGATCAGGATCAGGCTGTCAGATTTTGGAACCTTGGTGTAGCCCTAGAAGCCCAGTTACCTATATATTGGGTTCCTGTCCTTAAGACCCTATATAGTTTTATACTATCTGTAACCTAAGGACCTACTATATGGGTACCTGGGCTTCTAGGGTGGGGTCTTGGGTTTTCAGCGTAGTGCTTCCGGATTAGTCAGGTTAGTAATATATGGGTGCTTGTGAAGACCCCTTAGACATGAGGCACGCCCATTCCAGGCAGGAAGGCGTCTTTTGGATTTGTTCCAACCCTGCTACATGGCGTGCAGCCCTGGGAAATCCCTAGACCCTAAACCCTGACTTCAAATGACAAGGAGTCAGAGCTTTGCAGGGTGGATTCCCAGAACCTCCAAATAGGACAAGATCCCTCAAGAAGGGGCCCTTAGAAGGGGATTATGAGAAGCTGGTGGCCTCTTAGAGGGTCTGTCCTAAACCCTAAACCCTAAACCCTAATAGGCCCTAAAGTTGGGATTGAGGGGCTTCCAACGCACACATCGAAGCTTAAATCCACCCCTCTTGAGAAGGTAGTTAGCATTCGACATTTCACAAATGTCCAGAAAGTCTTTGCGCCGCGAGGATACCAATTAGGGTTTGGGGTTTAGGGTTATGCAAATCAAATAGCCCTCTTTACACCCAATAGGGCGCAATCCTGTGATCCCCATGTTGCTTCAAAGTAACTATAGCATCTCCTAAACCCTAAAGTCTAGACCGCATGTGAACTATCCTTGCCAGTGCGTAGCAAGGCTTGTAGTAGATTGAAGATTCATGGGGCCTAGCATCTCCCCATAGGGCCTACTGTACACTAAAGTTACTCAAGGCTAATTGAAGGATGAGTATTGTGGGGAACGCACGTTTCTACTTCTGAAGTGCTAGTTAGGGCCCTAAGGAAAGTCACAAACTTCCTATTCACTACAAGGGATTGTCCCTAATACAACCCTCAAAGGAGCCCATGTTCTTTACTTAGCTCACATGTTGGGGGCTTGAGGTAGACTGCAACCAGAAATCCTAAACCGCGTTTGGGCTTGTAGCCGGCTCCCCGAAATGCTAGGAGATCGACGGATATGTAGCGCTTATTGTAAGCCCCAGCAATCCCAAGGTTATGGTCCTAGATTTCATCTTTTCTGGAATTTCCCCGGCAATTTGTCTAATGTTAATTTTCGATTTGGTCTCTTTTAGTCGTAGCAGCCAGCTCAATTCGTAATTTCTACCAGTCTACCAGGGGTCCAGGAAACTTAGAGTTGTTGGTATAGGGGTACCCCAAGCACTCCTCAAAATGATGTTGGTAATTAGGCCCCTGCAAAAGCACAGAAACTTGAGGGATCATGGGTTCCCTCACCACCCCAATTAATGTCTGGCACGGAAACAGGTGAAAAGACTAATAATGACAGTAGCTCATAAGTGACAAGATAGAATTGAGGGCTCTTTATGGGCTCTGCCTATCTTAAACGTGCAGGTACACCCTACATCCGATGCCTTGAGCCTCGGAACCAGCACATTTCTTGGAACAGAAATGAACGGTATTCCTGATTGGGCTTAAACATAGCACGACAACTATAGCCAACAATGAACCCCAAACCCTGAACACTACAGACACCTAGACTGCATTAAAACGCCAAATTTAAGTTTGTAGTTTTGATGTGACAAGCCCATTTTAACCTTGAGCATACCCCAAAACTAGAGGTGCTAGGATTTAGGGTTCAGGGTTCAAGGCGTGCCAAGCCTGATGTGCGGCTGCTTGCTCGCCGCCCGACCCACCCAATGCTACTTGTTGCCTTCTCCCCGCTCTTCTTGGACACATTCACAACCACAATGCTCGGTTAGCGGGCATCATGCCAAGCTGAGGTATGACATTAAGCTCACGTGGAAGTTAAGTTGCTACCGAGAAGGGTAGGGGGAAAAACTAATTTGAAACCAAACCACGCGTTTCAATCGTTGCATCAGATCCTAGATCAACTTAGAAGGCTCCAAGGCCCAGAGTGTGCACCATACCACAAGCTGCAGGTTTGGGGTTTAGGTTTTAGGGGCCTTGGGGTGGGGATTCTGGGAATGCCTGGGCTGCGAATATACACGATCACAGACACCGATCATCGGGCTCCAAGGCCCAAATTATGTACTAAACTACACGGCTGCAAAAGCCTTGACAAGTTGCCTGGAGGACCTGGAGGGAGCTAAGTAAATGTAATACCGGAAATGTCCAACATCCCTGAGGGTCCAAGGACCCAAATTATAGGGTTTTAGGGTTCAAATACGATAATAGTAATGGTATCTTGGCCCTAAAGCCCGATTATTTGGGTCCTTGATGGTCCTTGGACCCTTAGGGCATGGGTTGTGAAAATATACGACTATAAGCATCGAAATTCAAGCTCCAGGGCCAGATTAACTACCTGTCTGCGCGGCTCCTGAAAGAGGGAGGTTTTGTGGAGGCCCCTGCAAAAAAGGCCCCCACCCCTGAAAGGCCCCTGGGAGGCACGTCGCGCTCGCGGCTTTTGACTTTGGGGTTTAGGAAGTGCGGCTCAGGGCTTATAGAGTTTAGGATTTAGGGTTTAGCATTTAGGGTTTAGGGTTCGGGGTGCCAGTCCTGGAGAGCCTGCTGTAGCTCGCTAGCATCCAGTGCTCCAGAACCATCCTAGGAGCACAGTTGCTTTCTTAAGGTTGGATCCATGGGGCCCCTGAACCCAAAACCCTGCACCGTAAACACAGAGCCCCTAGTTGCTTGTGTAACCTGCAAAACCCTACAAGGCCAATCAGGGGCACATAGTTCGGACCCAAGAGATAGTTATATTACAACCCTAAACACAAAAATCCTTCAAACCTTAAACCCTAAAACCCTAAACCCAAAACCCCTATTAGGGGCCTATGGTTAGGACCTACGTTTAGAGGTTCGAAGGTTGCAGGTTAAGGCCTTTACCCTGATAATCCGATAATCCGAAGCTTCGGGCCCTGAAAGTCTATGAATGCTTAGGGTTTAGGGGTTCAGGGTATAGGGTGGAAGGGTTTAAGGGTTGAAGGGTATAGTGTGTAAGAGTTTACGGTTTAGGGTCTACGCTGGGGTTTTTGAAAAACCCGTAAGCAGAATCCAGGGGAGTGGAACCCTAAACCCTAAACCCTAAACCAGGATTTGATGGTTTTGGGGCTGGGGGCGCTTCGGCTCGGGGACTCGAGTTGGGAGGGGTTCTTAGGGGTTAGGATTTAGGGTTTAGTGTTTAGGGCTTGGGGTTTGGGGTTAGGATTTAGGGTTTAGTGTTAAGGGCTTGGGGTTAGGATTCAGGGTTTAGTGTTTAGGGTTTGGGGTTTGGGGTTTAGGGTTTGGGGTTTTAGAGTTCGGGACTTAGGGTTTGGGGCTTAGTGGTGGATCAGCGTAGGGAGTGTTGAGATATCCTAGGGGAGTCTGTTTGAGCAGTGGTTTTCTCGTGGAGCACACGACCATCACGACGACAATGCGGTCGATTCCAAAACCCATACTCCAATGCTATACATCTGTGAGGGAGGATGTCGAAAGGGCATTTAAGGAATTGAGACCCAATTCAGTAGAATTGGTTTTGGGGAGTGTTTATGGCCACATGTGATACGATTGATGAACAAAATCCTGCATGACCCAATGTACCTAAACACTTGCAATCATGGTGCTATGCTATACTCAGGGTCGCGCAGGATTTGTTCCATTGCCAACAAGATTAATTTGGCAGTTCACCAGGCTTCTACAGTACCCAAGAGCTAATTTCAGCATATACTTTTGCCTGTGTCATGGTGCAGTGAAACAGGTTTGCTTATCCTGCCTCCTTCTTGCGGCATTTGACCAAAAGCTTTGCGTTTAGAACCCTAAACCCCATGATGGTCTCGAGCAGCACCTTGCGATTTAGCACAGCGCTACGAATTTAAGGCAGTCGGTTGAGGGTGTAGGATTTAAGACAGTATTTTTCGTAAGTACAACTCCCGCCAAACTGGATTCCTACCTGGAAGGTCCATACAGGAATCTTGAAGTTAGGGTTTAAGGTTTTGGGTTTATGGGTTAGGGTTTAGGCTTTCGAGAGCATGTTGTACACAAACCCAAGGGCCAAACTCCAATTCCTAATCTAAACTACATTCCGCCACTACTACTATTAGTACGATTACTACTATTACTACTTTGACTGTCATCACCACTACTACTACTACTACTACTACTGCGCATGAGCAGCTTTCAGGACTGTGCCAAGGCTCTCCATCGTACCTCTGGAAGGCCTGCGCCAGGATGGCCAATTCCTGGTGCAGACAACAATCCAAGGTTGAAACAATGAGTTGCTGGGAATAACAGTAGTGGGGTTTAGGGTTTAGGGGGTAGGGTTTGTGGTTGTAGTAGTAATAGTCATAGTAGCAACAGTGGTAGTAGTAGTAATAATAGTCATAGTAGCGATAGTAGCACATTAGTAATAATAGTCCTAGTAGCCAGGATATTACTAATCGTAATAGTAGTCATGGTAATGATAGTACTACTTGTAGGCTGCGCCCTGGGCGTTTGCCCGGAATTTATCCGCTGTCAAGCACATCCGCTGTCCAGCTTCGTGAACAAGAGCACACGGTTACCAAAGCATCCATGCCAACACCATAATAACGTTCGTGTTCCTGGAGCAGAGCATCCATGCCAACAGAGCATCCATGCCAACACCATAATAACGTTCGTGTTCCTAAAGCATGCGGTTACCAGAGCATCCATGCAAAAACCATAATAACGTTCGTGTTTCTAAAGCATAGGGTAACCAGAGCATCCATGCCAACACCATAATAGCGTTCGTGTTCCTAAAGCATACGGTTACCAGAGCATCCATGCCAAAACCATAATAACGTTCGTGGTCCTAAAGCATGCGGTTACCAGAGCATCCATGCCCAAACCATAATGACGTTCGTGTTCCTAAAGCATGCGGTTACCAGAGCATCCATGCAAAAAACCATAATAACGTTCGTGTTTCTAAAGCATAGGGTAAGCAGAGCATCCATGCCAACACCATAATAACGTTCGTGTTCCTAAAGCATACGGTTACCAGAGCATCCATGCCAAAACCATAATAACGTTCGTGGTCCTAAAGCATGCGGTTACCAGAGCTTCCATGCCAAAACCATAATAACGTTCGTGTTCCTAGAGCATGCGGTTACCAGAGCATCCATGCCAAAAATGCGGCCATCCTGTTCCGGAAGCGCAAAATTCGTGCGTTCGTTCAGAACGACTAACCCAACACAAAGCCGGACAGCAGGAACCACTGCGCACGCAGACAGCTGAAAACAAGCGACAAGCTTCGAGAATGCGCGGTTTTTAATTCCCGCGAATCGTTACACATTCAGGATACCTCAGACCAAAACCCCCTGAAATCCTAAATTTGGGCCATCCACTCCGGGAATGGAAAATTGCGTATTCCGTGCACACGCACTGTGCTCCGAAGAGCACGAAACACTGCGCACAGCGGTGAAAACGAACATGCCGATTTTGCGGCCTGACATGACAAGCGAATCGCATGTTGCAAAACCAACGTAGAAAATATAAAATTCTTATGCCCCGACTATGCACCTTCGAAAACCTCCAAACACTGTAAAACGTGGGTTATTCGCACACGTGACCGAATCGCGTCCGGGCAAACGCCCAGGGCGCGCCCTACTTGTAGAAATTGTAAGGAGAATAATGATAGTAGGAATAATTGTAATAGCAGCAATGGTAGTATTCATAATACGAACAAGAAGAGTAATAGCAATAGCAATAGTATTAGCAATTGTATTGACTGGTATGGGTCCTTTACCGACTCACTCAGTCCCCCGGACCTTCCAAGCAAACACACTGGGGGCTAAGCCCGATAAATCCTAAGCCCTAAAACCTAGACTGAGCCCCTCCAACCCTTTTTGCGCCTCCTTTGCTGCTCTCGCACGTGTAGCAATGGCATCAGACACCTCCGGCATTCAGAAGCCAGCGCGGAACATATCGGGCGCAAAATTTAGGGAAAACAAACCGAAGGTATTCCTTTCTGGTGGTTGGGTCTACACTGGCGCCCCTATTTATGGAAGCCCCCATGTAGCGCTTGAGGGTTCAGGGCAAGGTAAAGAAAAGAAAGCAAGCGCATGATTTAGAGTGTGTAATGAGCCCTCCAGGTCCATGTACCCAAGCCCTCAGGGTTTAGGTCCCACATCCTAAACCCTAAGCCTTGCACCCGAATGGTTACCTGAAAGCCCGATCTTCGGGTCCTCAACCTTGAGGGTAGAATACTTCTAAGCACACGAACAAGACATGGAGATTAGGTTGATCTACGGTTTGAAGGGGATTGAATGTAGTGGCCTGGTTGACTTACGTAGAGCTTTAGGATGACTATGCAAGCTTTTCTTACTACAGCTCGTGGGGTAGGTTTTACAGTACATAAGCGGCCAGACTCTAGAGTGTTCGGTTTCTGGCATGATGATCCAAGGGTTTATGAAGCGTCGCAAGGTCTATTAATGAAGGCTGACGCCAAAGTATTGAGCCTGTATGGATAGATGGGATTGGGGCTAAAGGTCTGGGGCTTTCACTGGTCTCCCTTTGAGCGATCTCATGGCTTAACTCATAAACACTAGACCCTAAGCCATAAATAGGAGTTTCCATTTTCTTTTCCATTATCCCTATTACTATCCCTATATAATCCCTACATTCGGTACCCTAAACCCGTGAATATTTGGGAAGCAACCTGTCCGTTTTAAGAGGAGCCTTACTTAAAACTGGTTTGTTTGTCATCCCCAGGTATGAAAAGGATAAGTCCAGGCAGAGCCCCAACATATAGGGGTTATATTGGGATAATGGAAAAAATGGCAACTGCTATTTAGGGTTTAGGGTTTAGGGTTTAGGGTTCACCGTTTCCGTGCAGGTGGTCTCCGCCGTCACCCAGTACCTTGTCTCTTCACGGAGACCGTATACACCCGAAGTGCTTGCCTGTGAGGTTTTTGAAAAGCCGGTGGTAGTCTTCGGCGCGCCAGGTCTGCAGCAGGGGATGGGCTGGCGTCCCTAAACCCCTAAACCCTAAACCCCTAAACCCCTAAACCCTAAACCCCTAAACCCCTAAACCCTAAACCCTCCCTGGATCCCACAAGTCTCCTTACTGAAAAAAGACGCTCCACAGAGTTCATCCGTCACCGAATCAGTCTCGAAGCCAGGCATATTGGGGTTATATAGGGGTAAAGGAAAAGAAAATGGAAACTACTATAATGGGCTATATGAGGACTGCTATAAGGATCCATTATTTTAGGGGATGGAAGAAATATTCGCGATGTTTACAAAATGGGGCTGATCAACTTACCTTCCCCACGCAAACCAATTGAGTCACGTGTTGCAGTGAGAAGACCCGTAATATCCCAGTTTATGGACGCGCCCCATGGGAATCAACAATCTTTAAAGCAAGGGCTTAAGATGTCCACTGGCATCATCCATACCTAACGAATCTGCATAGGGTTTAGCGTTTAGTATTGTAACATCCTTGACAGAAGAATCCCGTCTTGTCGTCCTCATGACCAAAAGCCTTCTCTCCACGACCCCTGATGGAGTCAGCACTCAATGGGATCCCGAGCTCAGTACCCTGCACTGCTGTGGGAAGATTTTGGTTTTTAGAAAAGTGTAACAGAAATCGAAAATTGTTCAGGGAACTTATGGGTTCTGGGCTTGGGGCGAGCAAGTCCGGTAAGAAAACCCCCCCGACGTCATCTCAAGAATTACCTGCATCTAATCATCTAATCCCCTCAACCTCAGAATATAAACTAATCCACCCACTATAGCACAATATTTACACATAGGGGGGAGGATAAAATCCTCATCAGCGGGAGATCATTACTTCAACCTTTACTTGTCGACTCATTTGAGGTAGCATAGACCATCATCAGGAATATAGAACCATAATATTGGTAATTATTCGGGCTCCTATATTACCCTCCCTAGGCTCCCCATTACTCACCGTTGTTCAAGGTCATCAAGGTTAACTAAGGTAGGGGGGTGCTAAGGAGAACAGATAAGCTTGATTCATGGACCACAGATTCTGTACGGAATAGAATATGCGGATCTCTAATCTCCCTTTAACGGACAAGCTTATTGATTACGGGGACAACACAAAACTCAACCCTCATTAGGATGAAACCATAAACCATAAATGAGGGCTTCCAAACAAGAATGAGGCCCTTCTGGGGAGACCTTGCAATAAGGATCTTAATAGTTTGGCGTCTATAACACCAGCATGGGTGGCCACAATGGATACTGGTAACTATATCAGGGTTCGCATATGAGTATATATATATATATTGTGTTTCTATACCTAAGCCCTGAAACTTATACGCAGTGTAAATACAGTTGGATCTATGGGCGCAAACTCCAACATCAAAGAACCTATTAACTACAACCTTCGGCCACCAGAATCTACCTATAGGATATGTGGTGTATGTACCCTAGGGCTCCTACTTACCTAAATAGTCGGTTACTGGGCCATGTAACAATAGGTTATGCAGAAACGAGGACCCATTATTTAGGTAAATGGATCCCTGGGGTGTAGGTATATCTACGCATATTACGGAGGGTTTTCAGTCCAAGCTCAGAATGATAGCGGACCTCCAGGCGTGAAGCCAAATCCAAAGCCCGGGGCTCTGAACGTGGGTTTAGGGTTTAGGGCTCAGGGCTTAGGGCTTAGGACTTAGGGTTTATAAGGACTGAAACCTAAACCTCAAACCTTACGCCCAAACCTTACACAACAGAACATCAAGCCTGAAATCTCGAACCTGCGAAAGCCGAAAGCTAAAATCTTGAAAAACATACTATTGCTAGTACTATTCTCAGTGCTAGAACTGTAGCCAGAACTAGTACGACTACGATTACGATTGCTATAGCTATTCCTTGCTAATTCTTCTCGTAGTGTTACTGTTGAAACCGAGAGCGGTAGGGTGAGAAAAGGCTCTAAGCCCCAAAAACTAAAGGCCTCGCTGTAGCCCCTTGCCCCACGAAGTCGGGGTGGCGCTCTTGGCCTGTGCTCAAAGGGGGCTTGCGCTACCCTATCAGAGTCATAGGTTCAAGGGTTTAGAGCTACAGTCAATATCTCACTAGATAGTTAATGGACCTGGGTTCTCATTAGGGAATATATTCAACACTACGTCAGCATAGTGAACTACCAAAAGGACCCCTGTGGCCTATCGCCACTCTTAATGATCCTGTGGTAAGCCTTTTATGCACAATCAAACTTGGATGGTCAGGGGAATTTAGTCAGTAGGTTTTACTAATGAAGAATAACTGGAGGAATGGTTTGTAATACGAGTCATCAGTCTACCTTCTAAACTTCCATGACTCTCCAAGTGGGGTCCTTATTCTGGGACCGCATGACAAGCTAGGGACATGACGTGTGGGGTATTTATTTCTGGGGTTGGGATTACTTGAAGGTTCTGGGGCTTCGGGTGCGGGCTCCTTGTCAATTCGGTGAGGGCTCGCGGTTTCGGATTTAAAGTTTGATTGAAGCTTTGCTTGATGGAGGGTAGTACGGAATAGCGGAATATGTTCTATAGACGTTTGTTCCCTTATTCCCTACGAAACCCCAGTAAGTCAGGTGGGGGGCTAGATGATTTGGCTCAAGCCTAGCATTGCAGGTGCTAATGCATGAGACGAGCTCGAGAAATGCCGTAGGGTGCCACAACTAGCGATGAGTCAGCCGTGCTAGTTGAAAGCCTTGATTAGCTTGACGTTTGGGGTTTAGGGTTTAGGGTTTAGCGTTTAGGGTTTAGCTATCCCTGTGAACCCGTGAAGGATCCATAAAATGAGAAAGTACCACTTCTCCCTTCCAACGCAGCCAGGCAGCTGAACCAGTGTGCGCGGCACACGGAATCCTCTATCAGCAGGGTATACGTGGGGACCCTAGGGCCTTGTAGGGCTGAAAGGGATCCGTAAGTGATTCCAAAGGGGTCTCTAAGGGTTTAGGGTGTAGGGTCTGTAGGGGCTTGAAGAACTTCCAATCGCACTTTGCGGTCTACTTGAGATACCTTACTTGGAGCCTCATAGAGCCTCATAGCATAGGGCTTTGAATGTGTCCTCCTTTTGGCCAACGGTCCGGCGCTGGGTAGAAAACTGGGGGGTCTCCACAAATATGTAAGGGGTCCCAAATACTAATCCCAAAGGATTTTACTCCAATTCTCCTTTTTGCAGGACCCCCAATTATTGAAACCTCCAACATTCCTTGGCCTTACACTCGCCCCAGGGTGCTGAAATATATTGCTGGATTGCTTGATTATGGGCCTAGACCCTCCAAGTACATTTAAAGCAGTCTATAGGGTCCCAAATTCTGGGTCTGCATGCTTGACAGAGAGTAGTTGGAGGGTCTCGGGGCTTGCGGTTCAGTAAGTTAGTGTTGGAGGTGACTGTCGCAACGGGAGCGTTTCACATAAGTGTGGCGCGCCGAAGTCTACAATACCCCACACCAACGTGCTGAATCTTGAGCCCTAAACCCTTAATTCTCAAACCCCAACCCCTAAAACCTGAACCCTTAACTCGCCAAACAACGTCCTGAAGACAGCCCACAATGAGCGATAAAGCGGGACTTGCCCACGGCGCCTGGGGTTTGAAGGATCAATGCTTTGAGGCTTGAAGTTTAAAGACCAAAGTTCCTGCGTTCCCACACGACTCAGGTACTCTTGAAACGGGGCTCAGCGCTGAATACCCTAATTCTTAAACCCTAAATCCTAAAACCCAAGCCCTAAAGCCGAAACCCTAAATCCTAAACCCTAAATCCTAAATCCTAAATTGTAAATCCAAAACCCTACTCCTCTAATCCTTAAACCCTAAATCTTAAGCCCTAAATCCAAAACCCCATAGGGTAAAGCATTTACGCTTGATAGAGACTAGTTGGAGGATCTCAGCTGGTGGTTTCGGGTAAATTTAGGCTTTAGGGTTCAGCACTTCAAACCTTCGAGGTTTTAAGCAGCTTAGGCTTTAATGATTCAGCATGGGAGGCTTTATTGCTATGACTGTTATGGCTATTACTACTGTTACTATTATTACTACTGTTACTACGATTACTACTATTACTTCCTACTAAATACCATAATTACTAGAGTTACTATTGTTACTAATGTTTTATTTAGGGCTTTGGGCTTCAAAGGCCCTTTGGGGGGTAGGTTCTTCTTGTCATGTCTCCGTACTGAAAATAGACCCTCCAGGTACCTTTAAGCGGGGACCAATTTGTAGTCCTTGCATTTGTGCGCCGGATTCTAGCTGCCTGAAGAGGAGCCCTGAGGCTGGGAATATAAGACTTGGGCGTCTGATAGGATTTAGGGGTTTCGGATTTAGGGGTTTAGGGTGCAGGGTTTGGGGGGGTTTACGGTGTATATGTTCAGGGTTTCGGGTTTGGGGGACACTACAAAGTCAAAACATCCCGCCAGAAACCCTACAGAAAGCTCATATCAAGACTTGTTTTTATCAAGAGGGCGGCGCCAACATTTTGGGGTGTGTTTGCATATATAGGTATATATGTAAAGACTGTGGGGAATTGTGGGATTCGTATTCGGGATTACGTAGGGCACCTCGTCAAAAACTCTCATATATGCATATATATATATAGGCTCGGCTTTTCAAGAACAAGTACGCAAAAGGAGACACTTCCAGTGACTCTTTCATTTCGGCTTCACTAGGATTCAGGGTGGGGTGTCTGCGGTTTAGCTTCTACCCATTAGTCATGCGTGCTTTCGGGAATGGCTGTTGACTGAACGTTCCTGCTGGGTATAGCTTCTACAGCACCCTTCCCCAAACTAACATGAAACCTAATGAAGCCCCATTCCACAAGCACATTGAATTCAAAGTGCCCGTTTTGGGCTTCCACGTCAGTTTGGGGGTGGGGGGTAGGCCTGCGAGTAGCAGCTGCATCCCGTGGGAAACTTACAGGCTCAGGGGACTTAGTAAATGGCTTATGAGTGGAATTATAGGCAGGCCAACCCGGTCAGTAGGGGACTGCCAGCCCCACTTGTAACCTCCTTGCTAGCGGGCCTAGGCCTTCAAGTGTCGCCATATAGCTAGACGCAGCAGCGCCACGAGTAAGGCTGAGGCTAAGATGTCTGCCTGCAGAGCAGGAAACTCGTGTCTGCGCAGGAGAAAACCAAAAAACAGAGAAAGCGAGAGAGAGAGAAAGAGAGCGAGAGAGAGAGGGGGAGGGAGACAGAGAGAGAGAGAGAGAGAGAGAGTGAGCGCGTTGGTTCTACGCCGTCACCACGCTCACAACGCCGGCACAAGTAACGCAACACAGACCTGTGTGTTACAGGAAACCAACCGGCAAGGCAAAGGAAGAAACTCACTTGAGCCGACGCCCCAAACACTTCCTGAGACGCACCCCCAGCCTTCTTCACTCAGTCTGCACCAGCCAGGACCCAGCGCGTGGCGAGCAACATCGTCAGGTGTTTGCCCGAGTAGTAGACTGCGTTGTCTTCCCGGGCAGACGCAAAGTAAAGCTCCGCTGGGTATCCTCGCGCTATCGTTACATGTGTGCTGCGTTGTCACACCGACTCGTAGCATTGCTGACCTGGCAGTAGCTGGCGACTTTTTCAAGACACTATTAGGATCAATGTCGCGGGTCTTTCTTCAACTTACGTCGGGTCACCTTTTTCTACGTCTGAAACATGAAAAACACTGAGCTCTACACCCGAAACCGTGTTATAGCCGTTGTTCTAGAAAGCTGCGTAGGTACCCCAGAGAAGAGTCGGATCCAGAAAGGATCGCGCTACACTGCATAATCCTTTTAAATAACCCCCTGAATAAACCCAGTTCGCATTTCATTCTCCATTGTCTTCCATGTGTTTCTCCTTCATTGGCATGTTGGATCCCACGAGAACCCTGAACCGTTCAACTCTAAACCCGAAACCCTCCCTAAACCCCAAACCCTAGACCCTAAACTCCTAAACTCTAAACCCTGAACCTTAAACCCTAATCCCCCAAAATAAAATGTCTTCTTGGGCAGGGCCGCGCAGTGTCAGCTGAGGCACAGAGCGCCTGCACCCTCCCAAATCTTAGCCTCAGCCCGTTCTAAGTGGATTAAGGTTTAGGGTTTAGGGCTGTATGGGTACATATAGGGCTGTATAGGGCTATAGGGATTAGGACTTTGGATGTGGTTTCCTGTTTTTTAGGGTTTGACGCTTTGGGGCCATGTAGTCAACATCGTATCATCACGCAGGGCGACAATGAAGCCGAAAATCTGAACTCTTTACGAGCACAAGGCTTGGCCCTCCCTGCCCTTTTACAGAACGAAGGTACGGAGGTCTCTCTGGAGGGGCTTCTGTGTTCATCAGCTCACCCTACAACTTATTGTTAACACCTCCTCTATAATGAACAACATTCCCAATGCAAGTACCACATGAGCCATTGTCTCAACTCCTAGTATTCCCCTTAACAACCCTGTAGTACTCCCCTATATAATCCCCTATATAACCCCCATTCAGGTCCTTTCAGGAGTTTAGACTATAGCTCACATTGTATGAGGGAGGAGTACTTCTCAAGGCGGAGGCGGCTGCTCATTAGAGCCAAGAGGTCAGCTTTAGGACGGGAAAGGCCTAAACCCCCAAACCCTCAACCCTAAATCCTAAACCCTAAATCCGTAAACCCTAAATCCGTAAACCCCCAAACCCTGAACCCTAAACCCCAAATTAAACCCTAGCCTCGAAGCCTGCTGTTTGTGCCTCATCACCTCGCCTCAGCCTCACATAACCCTGCAGTTCAAGGTTTAGGGATTTGGGTGTAAGGTTTACAGATTTGGATTGGGTTTCGGGGTTCAGGATTTGAGGATTGGGGTTCTAGATTTGAAATATAGGACTTAGGACTTATATCTTGTAATCTGGGTGTCTGGGGATTAGGACTCAGAGTTTCCGTGAATATTTCCTGCATAACTTAATGGACCTTAGTAAGGACTATATTAGGGACTACACTAGACTGAAAAACGGACACCTTATGTCCACCCTTAATGGTCCCTTAATACGGCTAATATTGACAGTAACTCATATGAGCTGCAGAGGATCAATAGCTCATTAATCTAACCTCTGATTTGCAAGGAAGGTGTATGGATCCTTTTTGCAATCCCTATATTAGCTATAGTATAGACTCCTTAAAGGGGGTTATATAAGGGAGTATAATAGGGGCTCATAAGGGGCATACTGGGAGTTTAGATTGTGCCTCAATATAACCCCCTCCAAAATATGCGTTTCCAATTTCTCTTTCATTCCTTTCTTCGCTGCTAGCTAGAAGTAACCCACAGCTTGGGTCTTGTTTCCTAAGCCCTTAACCCTAAGCCCCTAAACCCCTAAACCCTCAACCCTAAACCCCAAACCCCCAATCCCAAATGAGCCATGGTCTAAACTTCTAGTATCCCCTCAATAACCCCTATAATAGTCCCCTATATTATCCCCTAGTTACCCCCCTTTCAGGAGTTTAGACTATAGTACAAAAGCCCTAAACCCTAGGAAGCCTGGAGGACCGTGGAATTTACCAAGGACGTAGAAGGGATGACTCGTTTTGGTGTGTTTGGGGACCTTCCGGCAACCTCCATAACCTACAGCTTTACGGCTTATACTTACTAATTAGGATTTAGGGACTTCTAGAGTTGGACAAGGACTTGGGTGTACTAGCGTTAAGGGTTTTTGATTTAGGGTTCAGGATTTGGGATCTGGGTTTTGGGTCTTGGGATCTGCTGTGGGCTCTTTAGTGATTTTTTTCGACGAGCAAAACTGGCAGTGGCATGTATTTCGGAGAAGCCTCGCATGCCTAGATAAGTTTAGGGTTTAGGAGTTCGGCATGACTGGTGAGAAAAATGGCAGCAGAATTCTGGAGCCCGACAGTCAACCCGCGTTACGACTGCCTCCCTCACACGAAGCCTAGATAAACCCTAATAAGGCCGTACGTGGGATCTAGTCTGGGGAGGGGTCGTAATTAAGTGGACATGAAACCTAGATGAACCCTAATAAGGCCGTATGTGGGATCTATTCCTGGGAGGGGGAGTAAGCGGGGTCTGTAATGCAGGGTGTCATTACCCTTAACCCTTAACCGTGTGCCACACAAAGAAAACAAACTCGACCTGACTCAACCTGAAACCCTAAACCCTAAACCCTAAACCCCTAAACCCTTAAACCTGTTCTCTCCACAATCACCGGCTCCTGCAGAAACCCACCAAGTCTGCCTCTCTAAGGTTGAAACCGTGGGCGCCTAGCATGGGCCCGTAACCCCGGGATCCTTATATACCTACAAATATCCTATTTTCCCTTAAGGGCCCTAGAAACCCCCTACAAGGCCTAAGGGCAAGTATAAGGGGCCCATACCGCTAACTTTAGAAACCCCACAGGCTCCAGGTACCTATGTGGGGTATAATTGGAATTCTGAGGAGCAAGGAGCTTGTGTAGATGGTTTTGGGCCCAACTAAAAATCTACATAGCTAATTAGAACCTCTGGGTTTATGAGCAGCAGAACAACATAGGAAGGGTATAGATCTCGAAACGTGGCTCTTAGTAAGAGCAGGGGCCCTTTTTGGGGCAATATGGTAGTTTCCCAAGATAGGGGGAGCCCCAGTGTAGACCCCAATAGTTCATAATCCTTACTATGCATTCAGAATCGGACCCCCCGTATTTTGGGAAACCCCCATATGTTAGGGGTCTACATTGAAGCTCCCCATCTATGGAACCTCCCACATGTGACAAACTTGCCATTTAGTTGCCTCGAAGTTCCCTGGGTTTGTGGTAGAAAGTATACCTTCGGCTGGTTAGTAGGATTAACGCTAACGGAATTAAGCAAACTAAGCCCTACACTTACACCCTAAACCCTAAACAGGAACCGCCAATTTCAGGCCAGGGGCATGACCCAGCGGCGCTTGATGGATGCCCGCTGTATTTGAGCCAAAGGCTGTGGTTTTGGTTTTTCACGTGTCTCCACACCCCAAATACCCTAAACCTAAACCCTCAAGACACCAAAGACCCTAATCCCTGAACCCTAAAGACCCTAAAGACCCCAAAGACCCCAAACCCTAAATACCCTTAACCCTAAAGACCTTACGTGTAACCCCAATTACCTACAGTTTAGTAGTAATAACCCCCTAATTAGTAGGCACAACCCATAAAACTGTAGGTACTCGCGGTCACAAGTAAACCCTATAAACCCTACTGGCCCTAAACCCTAGCAACATGGTAGACGTCTGAATGCTACGGCACCCACCGAGCCGGAACTTGGGCCCAACCCTATGAGCCCTCAACCCTAAAACTGGGTTTAGGGTTTAGGTTTTTAGGGTTCAGGGACCCTAAACCCTAAACCCCAAACCCTCAACCGTTAAACCCCTAAACCCTTGAACCCCTAAACCCCAACCCCGAAACCTGAAGCCCGACGATTCAGGTACTTGGGCGCTGAGGATTTGGTTTGGTAAGGCTAGGTCCGTGCAGGTGGATACATGTTTTAGGGTTTTTGATTTAGGGCTTGGGGTTTAGGGTTTAGGGTTTGGGGTTTCGGGATAGTACCCCAGTGGCTCAGAATCAATGGAAGGAACATGGAACGTGACCTAAACCCTAAACCCTAAAACCTAAAACCTAAAGCCTCAACCCGGGCTCATGTTTCATACCTTGCGGGGTTCAGGGTAGGTGTGCATCCCTACTTGCCTGCAGGGTTTGGGGGGCTGTGGTAAGTAAATAGGCCACATAATGGTCCCAACTGTAGGCTTTATAAACCTACTTACTTATTAGGTCCCCCTGAACCAAGTACTGCCCAAGTTTTTGTTGTTTAGGGTTGAGGATCGTCAGGCTTCTGTTATGTTGTGGACGTGGATTTGGGCTCACGATGTCAGGTCTGCTGATGAGGCCGATGGAATTATCAATATCAGTTTGAGACCTACTTGAGGTACCCTATACCATAATTGGCCAAGGAATCTAGGACAACATTGTTTGTAAGTATTCCTGACAAAAACCTTTACTACAGCCCAGCTTCCATTTCATTTTCCATGCTCTGTCCCATTTCATGCTTCACTGCTGAACCATATTCAGGCCGATGTATTAGGATTCCGGGAGGAAACAACCCTGATGGAATCGCATGACCAACACATGTTGTCAGAAAGCTAGGCAACTAGATTATGAAACACTACTGCCATACGATCGTCTGAAACTAAAAGCCAAGAAGGCTATCAACTGGTTGTTATCTGGTAGTTTCCCTAAATAGGGGGGCCGCAATGTAGACCCCAAAATACTATAGTCCTTATTATAGGGACCCTCCAAAATGGTACCTCCAATTTTGGGAAA